>QVIK01000222.1:0-68917 GCA_003957845.1 Oidium heveae
TAGAATTCCATACATGGTGTATGAAGACAAAACCTTTTGGATAAGAATAATCCCTTTTTTTGTTCTGGTTTCTCTTTTGTTATTATATATATTTAAAAAAAAAAAAAAAAAAAAATCTCTCAAAGTTGAATATTTATTTTCACGCAGGTTTAATATGCATTTGTAAGGGTTATGAGTACGCCCCAATAGTCTTCGAGTTTATCGGACAATTTGTGTAGAATAAAAAGTTGTAAGTAGACAATCTGAAATGCCTGGTGGCCTTAGGCCACGTAGGCACGCCNCGTCTTCATGGATTGTAGGTTTATTTACCTATTCGGGTTAGTACGACATGGTTGACATGGGTATCATTATACTTGCTTTTCCCTGAACGACAGCGAAGGGTGGGAAGTCCCACGGGTAAGCCAATATAGCCTGTGTGTAATGGGCTGCGTCTAACTATATCTATAAATAGATACCGATTAAAAAGATTCCCGGATATACTAGTAAGGTGACCCCCTGCCTGTAATACAATACACTAATTACACCAGGACAATATCTATACCTCGATCAACGTTTGTTCTTCATATTTGCAACAATGGATCTTTAATTAAGGACTATGTAAATAAATAGGATATGTCATAATTCATGGTATATTGATAGAAGGATATAAGATCTCTCTAAGCATGTAGAATAGTTTTTACTCATGTAGAAAATAAACAGTATTCGGACTTCATACCTTTGTTTCAATGCGTTCTTGATAGCCCTTTCACACAGTTTTATATTTTTTAAGAGTCGATGCACATTACTGGAAATACTTTAATATGATCAACTACTTATCGCCCCAATTTTATGGCTTAGTTTCCTATCATAATAATTTCTAGCTTCAAATATATGCCCTCCCTCTCCGGAAGCCGAAAGTCATTCTTCCATAATTTATGGAGATGATCTCGTGAACTACCCTCTCGCGATAGTCTCCATAGAAGGATTAGAAATTTCTGCACGTGAGATTCAAAGAAGCATTACAGGCGGTGGCACTTCTTGTTGGTAAATATTGTGTATAGTATTTCAGTTAGATCGCTGTCACCAAGACAGCGGGTTCGTCACGAACTCGACAATTGTAAGCAAATGATTGTATTCCTACATTCTCATCCTTTTTCTTCCTTATCCTACCTCGCACAATTCCCCGTCTTATCTATATATATATATATATTTCCTCTACATACGTCTTTTCAACAACCCCTATTTATCCCTGTCAGAATCCCAACAATTGATAACCGAAATATAATACACGAATTGCGTATTTCGCTTATCTAGCGACACATTTAATCTTGAAAATCGTAAATCTGTGCCTTAGCGGATCCCGCAATATGAGGCTGCACAATCATAGGTAAAATCACCTAGACTAAGAGCCCTAACTCTTGACACAGGCAAGCAATCACCGAAGACAACTAGTCTTTCAGAATAAAAAAATGAATCAGTTTGAATAGTTTGATAGTACAATGTCCCGTAATCATTCTTCAAAACTTATGCTTTAGATGACTCCTAGTGAGCCTGTCATAGTCTCTTCATCCCCTCTTATGTGATGGGAAACCAGTCTCAATCTTAGGGGAGTGAGCGGGCTTCCACTATACTAAGCTGGTGACTTGCAAGAGATCGATGATCAAGGTTAATACGGATAGATGTACAGCAAATACGTAAGTATTCTGAGTCAATTGCTAGCTTTTTTATTGGATGACTTGGAATTGAATATTTAACTATGTACGTGTAAATACATATACATATATATCTTTTCAATTAGAACTTATTTCACTCCTCTTCATACAAATTAGGGAAATATCGTAAATAAATTTTTTTAATTAGTTGACCAAGTCAGTCACTGACTAGTTGCTCCGCTTTCCTTTTTTTTTTTAATGAGACGCCAAAAGCAAAAATAACTTCAAAGCTTGACTTATTGAAGTAACATCTTCTAGCCTAAGCTCATCTTTAACCTCCCCCCCCAACTCCCCCGCAACTGTTTATAATAAAGGAAGAATTTTCGTTCTTTGCTTTAGGACTTTTATATTATCCAATCAAGTGATTGGTATATATCAAATGTAGAATAGAATAGAAAAGAGTCAAGTAAATTATTAGGATATGAAGCGTTCGATCAGAGTCTCTCTACCGAAGAGCAGACTAAAGTATAGCTCGTTCTGGTTTAATTTATATTTTCGTTCCATCTAGTTAATTAATTCCATGAAAAAAAAATGACTCAACTCCGAATCCCCAATTCAAACTCCTTCACTGTAACTGAAATACAGCTTAAGACAGATGCAATTACTTCTTTATATAAAATTACTCTTTTCTACTCGACCTGCGACTAGAATTTCCATGTGATAATGAAATACTTGGTTTCCTCACTTCAGGCAATCCTAGTCTTACTTCACCTATCCGTCTAAGCATCGCTTGCAGTGCCGCTCTGACTTCTACACCTTGCTCTCGATTCAATAATTCGACACCTAGAGGATAAAAAATGTTTATGTGTTTCTCAAAGCCTTGGACAGGGAAGTTGGTATAGCCTTCTAGGACTTCAACAACAACAGGCCGCCAAGCAAATATATTTCTCTGCTGGCTATCTTCATCAAGGAGGGTAAAGCCACGGATGATATCTGCACAGAGTGGAACTAGTGCATTTTCAGTGTCATCCCGATTCCTCTTCCTCTCCTCATCTTCGTCATGATACATTCGCAATAATATATTCACATATGTAGCTGCACTACCTGACTCTTGCTTTAAAAGGTTAGGAGGTTGTTTCATAAACCCTTCTCGCCAGAGGCGCATGCGTAATTCCTTATTCTCATTAAATTTTCGAGCGAAGAGAAAAGATTTCTTTAGCAAAGACATAAGTCGTAGAAGCTCTGGTGAAGGAATTTGAGTATAAACTGCATCGTTTGAGAACAACTCATTTACCGTCTCAATTGTTAAAAGTTGTAGTACGCACTTGGTTATTATCTGGTTGAAAAATTTTCTACGCGCAGCTGTAACCACTACAGGCTGCTGCTGAAGTTCTGACTGAGATTTATAATCTTCTAATTCGTTACTAATTCTTGTCTGAGATTGAATTTCTTGTCCACTCATATTTTCGGAATCAGATATAGCTGACTCGGTACCATTTATCTTCAGCGACTTGGCGGTTGAGATATCTTCTAATGGTGAGAAACAGTCTTTTCCAGGGACTATCCCTGATGTTGTTGTTGCTGTGAATAGTTGATATGCTGTAGTTCTATCAAATAGTTCAACAAAGACACCAACAATCTGAGACCAATTCTCTGGTTTGAACTTATTTACATTTTGTAAAATTAACTGCTGTAGGCAGTTGCTTCCAATTCTTGCAATGGTGTCATTTTCTTGTGTGATACATAGAGCTAGGAGATCAAGAAAACGATCCAGCATATACTCCAATGATTCAAAATAATGGGTAAAAAGGGTAATCATGTTGCGAAGTGCTTGGATCATAGTTGTTGATAACCAAACAGAAAGCTCTTCCTGACTAGTAATATCAGGAAGTTCTGAGCTTGACTTGAGTACCATGAAGATTGGATACAAGAGTTTTCGCCAAAGAGTGTCCCAGAAATTGGGAGGGAAGTCACACCCATAACGGATTATAGCATCAAAGAGATAATTAAGAGCATTTGACCTAATCTCCAAATCTTCACCAGTCATTAGCACGTCGTGAAAGGCGAAGAGAACAGGAAACCAAAGTGCTTCTTCTTGAGATGATCTTGTATCTGGATATGTTGATGTCTCAGTGCTACTATTAGGAGAAGCTTCGGAACTGATTTTTTTTCGTTGCGATAATAAACATTCCGAAGTCTTGAGCATAGTTGGTATAATTGACTTCAGAGTCTCCATTGCCTGTAAGCCCTTCTTCTGAAATCTTGTATTTTTTGAAAACTCGGTTAAACAGACAACTAGATTAGCAAAGGCACCCTGTGATATAACCAGACCAAAATGAGTCTTGTAAATTTGGTTTACATTTTCAAATGCTAGACTAACAATACTCTCGTATGATTCTTTAGCAGCTATTGTAAATACTCCAAACATTGTGCGCCAACCCGATCGAATATTTTCACCTCTTGCTTGAATCATTTGTATAAGACAGCGTAATACCATGTCCTTGACAGTTACAACAGTACTGTTTAATATAACATGTTCAAAGGGTTTAAGAAAATCTTTTTGAAACTTAAAGCCTGGAAGCTCTTCGATTTCCATAAAGCGCATTGAAAGTTGTCGAAGTGAGTCCAAGGCAAAGAATACTACAGCTGTATTGTTATAGCAACCAACCCGATTAAAGTGTTCACCAAGTACTGCCCAGATATTTGTCCACTCAAATCTCACCCGAGTCATATTGTAGTAACTTATCTCGACTAGTTTTTGGAGACTATACGTTCGTGGGGATTCATTATGACCTGAAATCTTGATTTCTTCCCAGCTAACTTCCGTAAGCGCTTTTACAAAATAGATGATAGCGTCGCCTGATAAATTAGCAGTGTTAGTGAATATTCTATCCACGCTTTTCAAAAACTCGTCTGATCTGCCCTCTAGAGCAATCTTCATTGGTAGGATAGAGCTTGGATTAATAGATCGAATCCGACCACGTTGAGTTCTTATTGACTGCGAAGATTTTCTCGATTCTATTTGCGAGTCAGATTGAGTTACTATTCTTGATTTAGAGACATCTGGAATCGAGCCCTCATCAACTCCATCTGATATGAGCTGTAATCTATCCAACTGACTGACACACATTAAAATATCCCTCCATGACGACTTCAGAAAGTTACCTTCGATTTGCCCGACCTCGAGCAAGACCTTAAGAGCTTCAACATCCTTGGATTTAATTTCGGTAGGATTGTTGAGATTAGTAGCATTCTTCAGAACTGATACAAATGCTTCGCGGGGAGTCTCTAAGTCAAAAATACATGCAACTCGTATTGCAAGCTTCATTCCTTCCATGCACAATCGTATTATCTGAATATTGTGAGAGTTTCGCATTTGTCCAGAGAGACCTGAAAAAAATGACATCCAGGTGACTCCGAACATAGGACCGACGTGCTTGAAAGAGGTTGCTGGTATAAATTTTGATGATCCAACTTTTGTCGCATTTTTTCGTTGATTCCGAAATAAATCTTTAAACAAGAGCTCTGATCTTTGAGATATTTCTTCCGACTGTTGTACGTATGCTTCACGCTGTAAGTCTCGACCAACAGTTGCTAATGCCTGACCAAACCCGGCAGCAATGCCACTGGATTGTAGTGGAGCTACACCCATTGCTGCTGCTGCCTCTCGCTCACTTCTTAGCACAATCTCATCGTTAGCTATCTCATCGTATATACTATTAAGATATTCATCTGGTAAGTTGGCATTATCATTGATTCCTCGATTATTTTTGATGAAATCAAGTTTAGTCATCCGTTTAGCGACCTTCGAGCTATGCAAATCTGTATTAAGGAGTATTACGGAGTAAGCTAGTACATAAGCTGTATCTGCGTTGGCAAAGGCGTTCGGATTTCCCGTGACATATCGATTTGCAAATTTCAACATAAACCTGTCAATTTTCTGAGCCTCGCCAGGTAAACGGAAAGACTGGAGGAATTGTCTTAGTGCATCCACAAAGCGACGTTTAGTAAAATCCATACAATCAACGAATGCATGCATAATAGCAATATTTTCTTCATCGCCTTCTCCTAAGTATTCCCCTATTTGAGCTTTATCAAGTCTCTCTTCTGATAGAAGAAAGCGAGCAATATCTTCTGGATTATTACTAGGAATAAAGTTTTCAGCCAGTAAAAGCTCAATCCCTCTTTTAGGTTTGAAATTAAATTGTCGAATAGCATTATACTTCGCAGTCTTACGTTTTTTTTCTTTCTCTAATTGCTCAGGATCATCGTCTAATTTAGGGGTGGGTGGCACTGTTCCGTTATCTCCATTTCCAGATCTAGATCCGTTATCATTACTAGGATCAATTGACTTGCAAAATTCCTCTGATGTTCTACTTATTATTTCTAAGCGACTTGGAGCTTTAACTATACTGTGTTGAGACCAGTTCACTAGTGACCGTAAGGCTTCAACTAGACAGTCTAGAGATTGACGTTTCATTATATATTCCTTTGGTATCTCATCATCGGAAGCAGAATACTTTTCATTCATATGTGCCGCAGAGAGAGATGGTGGTAAAGCATCCCGAACATGCCATTCTGAAGATGACATATTTTCTTTTGAAAATCTTTCCTCGTATTGCTGCTGATGTATAGGAGATACCATTACAGCAGCACTTGCTGCTTTTGAGAGTTGTTCAATTAAATTTTGGAACATATTATCGACATTTCTATCACAATCATAATTTAGATAAGTCTCTACTAAAGCTCGAGGATCTCCGCAAAGTCGTTGAAGTATTCCCAAAAAATACAATTTTTGAGAAACGGGGGCATTTCTCCTATCCAGGAGAGCTAGATATATTTCATGTAAGAATACTTCTATTTCTTTCTAGACTGGGCGTTAGATGCTATAAGGTTCATAAGAATCTTCACACACCTTAAAAGGAGCCCTCATGAATTTTAACATCAGCCAAAATATCTCACAGCAGACCTCAAATACTTTGTCTACTGAGCAGGCTCCATTACGTGTAATACTTAGACACAAGTAAAATTTTATGGCTTGCAGAAAGCCTGTAGTTTCATTGCTTTTACTATTGGTTATTGTACTTAATGGAGAAGTGAATACGACTATATGATTGCTGAGCGAAGTTTGAATGAGATGGAGTGAAATCAATTTTGACCGCATTGCTTGTCCCTTGAAATCGTACAACTGATCTGCAGGTAAAACCTTTGTGCTCAAGTTACAAAATGAGCGAAAAACTAAGTATGCATCTCGAATATATATATCATCGTTATCTTCGTCAGACTCTGTTGCTTCTTCTGTGCTACCGTCTAGATGTAACTGTCTCGTTGTAGAATTGGATGAAATTAGTGATTTGACTTGCGTTACCATCGTTGGTCCTTCCCCCATCTGTGAGTCATCAAAGCTTTTGCGATTTTCAAGATCTCTAAGAGTGAGTTTAGGCTCGTTATCAATAGAATGCGTATCAGATGCTGTGTTATCTTCATTGTAATCCTCAACATCAGCGACTATACCCGTATTATTCAGTGGAGCCGAGGCTTCAACCGTGTCTAAACTGCCATCAGAGAAACCTTTTTTAAGTCTGAGTGAATTTAAGCGATTCTCTTTTAATTGAAGTCTCGTCTTAACTCTCTCGAATACAGTTCCGACCATTTGCGTTAACGTTCCTTGTGCCACCTGTTGATTGGCATTACTTTTCGAAAGCAGAAATACATTGTAAACTTGACGAACTGCTTTTAGCAAGCCTGCACCATGAACAACAATTTTATCATTTAAAACAGCAGCTAGTAACGATTTAATTATCTGTAGCTGTATCTCTACGGGCGTAGTTTCTCCTTTAAAGCAGTCGCATATTGTATCGATTGCACGCTCGATTAGAGGGTCTTGAGATGTATCTTTATCTATATTCAATGATGACGGGATTGAAAAGTATGAATAAGTAATGAGCTTGCCAATACAATCTAGAGCTATCGTGCAAAGTGAGATGCTCCCTAGTTTTGTAGCTAATTGCAAGGGCGCAAATATAGTTTCAGGAGCTGGAAGATTAGGCTCATTTTCCTTTAGTTCTTTCAATGCTTGTTGGACTGATGCTGCAAGCTGCCCACTCTTCTGTGCTTCTTTGGAGTTCGCTATGGCTTCCAATGCCGTTATCACGAAGACAGTCGAGCTCATAATGACCTCTTCACTGGATCCCTTTCATTTCGTGAACCAAGATCTTCCGCCGCTAGTATTCTCTTTAAACTTATTATCGCTGAAGGTGGAGGCGCATCCATACGTTTTCAATACCAATATTAAAGATGTTCCAATTGGTTGCGAACTTTTAGCTAATTATTGGACCTAAGTAAGTAGCTCAAAATATTGGTCAGGGCGGCTATTAACCAATAAGATAACCCTGCATGAATAGGATGCTTCCCCAACATGTCGAATTTTCAAGTAGCCAACAAATTCAGGCAAAGGTGCCAGCCCTATCACTCGTTTCGACCTTTCAATACTTACAGCCAGAGGTCTATTATTAAATACTTTATCTCCATTTTCTGGACTCACTCTTTTACCCTAATCAAGCTATTTACTTAAATAAAACCTTGAATAGTGGTTTACAATGTTTACGGCTGTATTAAGAAGGCGTACCCTTCACTCCACATTATGCTCACAATTATTAAGAAGCTATGCTTCAAAATCATTTCCACCACATACAGTTGTAACAATGCCAGCATTGTCGCCTACTATGACAGCCGGTAATATTGGTTCATGGAAAAAGAAGGCTGGAGATATTATAGCACCTGGCGACGTTCTTGTCGAAATTGAAACAGATAAGGCGCAAATGGACTTTGAGTTCCAGGAGGATGGAGTTTTAGCAAAAATACTAAAGGAATCAGGTGAGAAGGATATTGCTGTTGGGAATGTAAGAATCCAGTTTTGGAAAATAAACTTGAAGCTAACTATACAAGCCCATTGCTGTAATGGTTGGAGAGGAGGCAGACGTTTCGGCCTTTGAATCATTTACAATTGCAGATGCCGGAGGAAAAACATCTTCCAGCGCTCCTCCAACTGAAAATGTGACTAAGTCCTCTGGACCATCAGAAGCGCAATCTCAGACTTCTGTGAATCATTCTGCTCTCTCATCAGCCCCCGAAGAGACTGAAACAAACGGTGAAAGATTAGAACCAGCTCTTGATAGAGTATTAAATGCTACTGCAAGTGCAATCAGGCTGGCTCGGGAAAAAAACATCAACCTATCCACTATTAAAGGTTCTGGAACTCATGGACAAATCACCGAGACTGACGTAAGGAAAGTGTCCCCAAATAATGACTTAAACGCAGCACAATCCATTACTTCCTATGTCGATACACCTATAAGTTCTATGCGTAGCACCATAGCCAATCGTCTTATTCAATCTGTTAACCAGAATCCGCACTTCTTTGTTGCCGCAACTATTTCTGTTTCAAAACTTCTCAAGCTAAGAAATGCATTAAATGGTTCTTCAGAAGGGAAATATAAGCTTTCCGTCAACGACTTTTTGATCAAAGCTGCTAGCGTTGCATGCAAGAAGGTTCCAACTGTAAATTCAAGTTGGAGAGATGGGTTTATCCGTCAATTTAGTAATGTTGACATAAGCGTACGTTAATAAAAATACGCCTACAAAAATTTGCAGACTCATACTTAGTTTACATAGGTTGCTGTAGCTACCCCTACTGGACTTGTCACACCTATTGTTAAGTCAGTAGAAACTCTTGGCCTTGCATCTATTTCCGCTCTGGTTAAAGACCTCGGCAAACGTGCCCGCGATGGTAAGTTAAAACCAGAAGAGTATCAAGGTGGAACATTTACTATCTCAAATATGGGAATGAATCCAGCTATTGATCGATTTACTGCTGTAATAAATCCACCTCAAGCAGGCATTCTTGCAGTTGGTACGATAAAGAAAGTAGCTGTCCCAATAGAAGGAGCTACTTCAGAGGAAGTCAATGGCGTAGAATGGGATGACCAAATTGTAGTCACCGGCAGTTTTGACCATAAAGTTGTAGATGGCGCTGTTGGAGGCGAATGGATCAAGGAATTCAAGAAAGTTGTTGAGAATCCCTTGGAACTTTTACTCTGAAGGAGAAAATTTCAGTCCTATTAAAACATCATTTTTATAAGTTTAATGATCCAACAACGGCATTATTAGATGGAAAACATTGGTTAAAAAGTATACTGGAATATAAGGAAAAGAAAGGTGGTTGATATTATCTATGTAAAAAATTACGAATATTTCTCTCGCTAAAGGTTCTTCTTAAACTATTGTATCATATTACTTTTCATAAACTTTATAAAGCCAAAAAGGCAAATTCATATAAACTACACAGCTGGAAATAGATAGAATCAGAAAATACATATCCATTTCTTCAATAATTTTATTAAACTGAACGTTAATATCAATGAACGCAAGCCCTCAAGATTAATTATGACTGAATGTGCGTAACAAAGAATGTCTCCTGAATTTCAATTGAATGGTTGGATTGCATGGAGCGAACAATTTAAGTATATGATTATAAGTAATTACTTTTAGATTCTAAATTTTCGAGTGCGTCGCGCAATCGATCGCATTCAATCTCAAGTTCTATCATATTTTCCGAAAGGATGGCTTGTTCATCAGCTCGCTGAGCTTTACGAGCTACACTAAGCATCTCATTGAGCATAAAGCGCTGCTCTTCCAATGCCACTAGCTGCTCCGAAAGTTCTCTTTCCTCTACCTCAAAAGAACTAGCACCTGAAGACGAGGATGTTTGTGATGGAGGATCAAATGCATCTCGTTTGATGGTAGCGAGTGATGTTAAAGATTGTGAGGAGTTATGACCGTTAGATGAACTATTTTTGAGTAGTTTTGGAAGACTTTTAAGGGGTAGCATATGGATATTTAGAAAATTAGCACTCTGTTGATAAATTGCTTTTTGTAGTTTAAGCTGGGTAAAACTCTTCGATGGTAAGTCCCGTATTCTTTTTGCGGCTTGATCATATTTACCAAATAGATCAATAAGTCGTTTTCGGACTTTTGTGGCAGCAGTGAGCTGTGATTGTGAGGACGGTATCTGGAGATTTTGTAGCGCTATGAGTAAGCGTTGAAATTTTGGAAGCAGCAAGCGAATACCCCTCTCTAATTCGACAAGATTTTCATATGCTAGTTGGTCAGGAGGTTTATTGGAGACTTCATTTTGAAAATCTTTTTTACTAAAAATAATCGACTGGCAGCTACGACACATGCGTATGTCTATAGTTAGATCTCCAGAACTCTTTTCTAAAATAAGTTAACTCTTAATTATAATCTAATATTTCCTAAGAAACAAGCAGTATTACTTCACTTACTTGCCATGACGTCCAAACTTATCTCCGAGGAACATCCTGTTTGCGGGTCGGCACACACTATTTGGCCACATAACCGACAATGGTGTCGCCGGAAGGACCATGACCCAAATTCTTGGTGACATAAGGGGCATCTAGAGACTGCAGTATCTTCTTCCCACATCACTATCGACTGTTCTAATATTTTTCGTTGATTTTTCAGCCCACTCAATTGCATTAGGACACCTTCATTTGCAAAAATCTTTTCCGGAGGATTTGCCAGCAGCTGTGTCAACTTAGTGAGTCTTTTCTCTAGCCTTGAGGTTTCTAGATTTTTCTTGTTCACAAATTTGGTCCGTATTGTCCTGAATTCACTCGTATGATTACGTTCAGCCCCGTTATGGTCATTGTATCCATCCCTAGACTTATAACATGTCTCACAGACCCTACACCAAAGACCTCTTAAAGGATCATGTTGTGCAGAACGTGAAAGTTTTATCTGATACATTGTATGATTTTCGCAGAACAGTCTCCCACACTTTCTACAATTCACATTCCCATTAACCGAACCAAGCCTTTTCCCACATGATGGCTCTGTACAGAGATCATTATATCCAGGCTTTTGCCAGTGTGATCTATTTACTAATTCATCTGGGTCCAACTTTGTAAGTTCAGATAGTACGGGACGTTTGGCTGAAGATGCAGTGTGTGTTGTAACTGTCGGGGATTCATTTGGCTCGAAGATATCCAGTCCCTTTAGTTTCTGATTTATAACAACAAGTGGTTGGAACTTCTTTGCCTTAACTACTTGCTTGTTAAACCATGTTTTGACTTCATCTTGCTGAATATCTGGTAGCTCTTGATGACTATCATCAAGATGCCTACCATGGTCAGCATTAGCTATAACCTAGATCTATGAGCACAAACCGATTTAATTGAAGCAGTGTTATCTAAAGCATAGGTCAGAATAGCATGCTTTTATATCATAATTGTTTTCAGAGGCCCACCATCTCTTCATCACATATTGGGCAATGTAAATGTGTGCCGACAGGCGCCACACCAGTGGTATTTCCATTCTGTACGGACACAACAGAGCTCAGATCCTGACTGTTTTCTATTAGAGGTGATAAAACAGATTCTCCAAAGGTTGTTTTTTGTTTCGCAGGCGGAGTTGACTCTAATATTTGCTGATGAGCTATGGGAATAGGTGCAAGACACTTTCCATTCCCGAGTATTCTTCCACCACCTAGTTTCCGGCTAGGCATGACGACATGTAGATTGTATCCAACTATAAATTTTGACTCATCACCGAGAAAATACTTATTTTAAGGGGATCGGGCTCATTTGTTGTCAAGTAGCTGAAGCATTCTCGGCCTTAGCCGAAAGCCGTCAATCGGAATCGTGAGTTCCGGACTTTTCTTAACGCAAAATCTGCAAACTTGGAAAGCCATTTGGGATATTCATGGTGTTCACGATAAGGGTTCTTTAGATTCAAAATTGTTGCTCACATACTTTGATCAAACAAACTACAGTTATGTGAGATGACGAGTCAGGGGTGGTGAACCTGTCATGAATTATTATATCGCGTTAAGACCCAACTTCTCGTTGTGATGCGACCTTCTCGAAAGTACCAAATAAGGACCAATTCCCTCCCAAAATTCTTATTCTTAATAATCATCTCCAACATATCAATGCTACGACTATCTTCTCCATATACTAAATACTCGGTAGATATCAAATCTCGTGTCACAATTGACCGAATTGAATTGTCTGCCATCATTCAAATCATAATTTTTACTGCACTCTTCTCGCGCTTTCTATTCTAAATTATCGCTCTGTGTACAGAAGTCTCTCTGGAGTAGCTAATATCGTGAATAATATAATTACACTTTAAACATCATTCCATTATTGAAAATATAACCAGATGCTATAAGTAGCAGCTGTGCTAATTGGGTTTCCAACCTAATAATAATATTGCGTAAATTACTAACTAATATTGCTTTGACCCTCTACGGCTTGTTTTTAAAGCATGAATATTATTTGAGATCACTTAATCATCAATTCATATTAATATACATGAAGTTGGCTGACTAGTGTAATTACAGAGCCTTGTCTGGGAAATGCCATTGATCTCTCATCTTCATACAGGTGACTAGGTACTACTATGCTCAACAGGTTTGCTCATTTTTATATTCAAGTGTTGTAAAGAAAGAGCTTACGCAGGTCATCTTGGCTTGAGACTTTGGGATGAACAACTGGATACTCCTTATCTATAGGCTGAATGCTTGAGTATTACCAAAATTTAATAGTTGTGAAGAGCTGGTGCCTTATATACACAAATGAGCTAGC
This sequence comes from Oidium heveae, assembly GCA_003957845.1. Classification (NCBI taxonomy): domain Eukaryota; kingdom Fungi; phylum Ascomycota; class Leotiomycetes; order Helotiales; family Erysiphaceae; genus Oidium; species Oidium heveae. The sequence goes on from QVIK01000222.1 coordinate 13,301, forward strand.
TGGTAGTACTAATCCTATCAATGACAAGTTTGAATCATAGAAGTTTCTAGTAACCGATCTTCATTGAAAATAGAATCTAAACACTTTCTATTCAATATTTTTATCATCCCTTGTCATGGCTGATGGTCTTTACTAGATGGTCTTATCGTTATAACGTAACCAAATCATTACTACCCATATCTCTTAGTTTCGGTTAAGCCCAGCACAACTTCAAGCATCAGCTTGTATAGTACTCGCAATGTCATCACGTCAACAACCAACGTTCTATCTCATTGATCTGTCTTTCTATAATCATCTCCTTTAATTGCTGTTACGTATTCTGTTTCAAATACGCTAACCACTCCGCTCCCAACATGTAGTAATTCCTGAGCTCAAGAACAAAACTATCTATCTTGATGTATTTTGGTGTTTGAATCACTTCATTACGCGGTAAAAAGGGCAGATCAATTTCTAAACCAACGCCTGAGTCTTTGTGCAAATCAAGTTCGTAGAAGATTGCTATACATCTCTATTACGAACCACATCAAATGATCGAGCGTTGTCTGGCTTCGAGAGTTCTTCCATCTCCTATCACTCTTTTTTCGATGCATTTGAATCATATTATTCGCACATACGTAAATCATTGAATTAGGGAGTGAAGTGGTAAAAGTTAAGAAATCTGTATTATACATAGCGCCGCATAACTCTAGGATTATAGATCGCATTCTAGAGCTGGTGAAGGGTAAGAGATGCAACGAATCTAAACAGCTGTTAAATGCGAAAATGTGTCTTGTCAGGCAGACATTTTGGACCGTGAACGAGTTAATATAGCACTTGGCGACGTTCGTGTTGAAATTGAAACGGAAACGGAAAAGGCGCAAATAAAATCCTTCTGTAAATCGATTGTTACGAAAATTAGAGCGAGCTGGACAAGAAAACACAAACCATAGAACAATGCTAAACAAAATCAATAAATTCTCTAATTATTGCCAAAAATATGTTCATTCCCCTGGAGGATTCAAAATCTCCATAAGAGACGATATTCATTTTAATTAGTCACTTGCTGTAGACGTAATGTATATTGAGGGTGGCTCTCAGGAAGGCAAAAAAATTCCATTTTCTATTTTGCTAGTGTGATTTGTGTAATTAGGTAGTGGTTTGCTAGGCTCTGGAGATAGATTTAGTTTGGGGTTTTTAGGTAGGTAGGTCATCATTGCCTCAGCGCAAGGCTTTGAACTGCTGCTCGCTTGTCCCTGCCTTGTAGCGTATATCGACTCTGAGAGCCCAGCATATCTACTCTAATTACCCAAAGGATAATCTCCTTGAGCGAATCGTCTTGTCACTAAAGCTAGTGCCCAGTCAAGATAGTCCATTGCTTGTTCTAATCCTGGTTTTTGAGCACGACTGGCTTGCTTCATCTAGCACTTTTGAAGAATTTTTCGGCGATTTTTTCGTGTCTTATCATTGCGTCGTGTGCCTTACCGAGAACATCTATAAATTTCCATTTGATCCTTTTGGGCTTGTTATACGGGAGATGATCGGGACTTGTAAATGGATTCTCTACGTTGTAAAGAGCCGCAGAGCTATATGATATTGGTTATCACACTCTATATTGGTGAAGCGTATTTTTCGCTATCGATTCGTGGGAGTTGATGAAAGAGGAGGATGAAAGAGACGGCGCACGCGTTGACATCGTAGGTGCTAACATATCGACCTAACTGTCAGTAATTGCCATTGTTCAAAGATAGGAACTAGGTGCGCTTGATGAATAGAGTAATATGAGATTTGGTTAAGAGATTGTTTTGATTATTGATGAATGTGTAATCAATACGCCGATTGAATTGAATACAGGAAGTGGAAATTTTTGGCATGCCACGGAATGAATAAGGATATTCACGTGACGACCGGGGGTGGGGGGCAGTTGCATTCTTTTTAAATTTGTGAACTATTCAATTATCATTAACCATGGCAAGTCAATCATTATCGCCCGGTGGAGCTTTGCTACGACGATCAAAAGCATTTTCGATACCAAAACCCCTTCCCAAGCCAATAGATATCAGAATAACCAACCAATCTGTTCCTAAAACTGCGACAACTCCTTACCCATTCCATCTCTCTATCACGACACCATTATCATCACTCAAAGAGGGTGACTGGGGTCTTAAGCGCCCATTACCTATTCGAACTACAACTAAAACATCCTCACCCTCTGTTAGAATTGAGGCAATTGATACAGTTGAGAAAATCACAAGTTTCAGATCATCAGGTGATCATGCTATCACGCTACAGAAATGGCAGGAATTAGATCTGCCCATAACTTATAGTAAGATATATGTATTTGATGTTAGAGCTTGTCGACTGAGTGTTTTTGAAGACGAAGATGATAATCTGGAGAAGAGCTCAGATGACAGTAATTTAAGTAATTCTCGGTGGAAATTTAAAGGTCCCTGGTTTGGGGATCTTTGTGAAGGAGAGTTTGCTGCATACCTGAAGAGCCAGGTTCAGACCCGCAAGAGAGAGTTTCAAGATTATTTAAGGAATGAATGTGCAAAAGCTAAGACAACTGAAGCTCGCAATATCCATATTTCGGAAAGTGTAGAAGGTGAAATCCCTAAATTTGAAGCTTCTGACATCACAGATGAAGAATTTGCTTTATTCGTTAAAAAGCTTCGCTCAGGTAGAGTTCAATTGTATCGGATGATACGTTCATTCCTTGACCTACCACCAGCATTTTTCGCTGATGTGTATGATACAAATGTAAAATTAAATCTTTTATTTGACAGTAAGGGACATGGGAAAGAAGGATCTCAAAATGCAGAGAACCCGACTTGCAAGGCACCCCCTAAAACACATCCCTCCGCGGGGCTCTACTATAGTCGTACTAACTCTCACATGTTCAATCATCCTGAATTTGGCCCTCAAGCAAATAAACCTCCTGTACAAGCACGAGTCATCTTACCTAAAAATGCGAATGGAAATCCGTCCCATACAGCTCTTATAGGAATCGCTGGATTTGTTGCAGGCGTTCCAAACCATCTCAATACTATCTATTCTTATTCGAAGGGATTTAAAGATAGTAATAGATTTTCTTACGATAGATTTCCTGGCCTGCAAAATATAGATCAAAGCGCAGAAACTGGTAGCAAGTCATGGGTCCGATGTGAGCACGCTGAGATAGATTCCGAAGGTTATGTAAAAGTGATATGGGATCTTGGTGACCATGAAGCTGTGGCAGTTAGAACAAATACCGTCCATGAATTACAACTAAGTTCAGTTCCAAAATCTGACAATAGTTATTGGAAAAAGTTAATGCTATCAAAAAAACGCGCTCCATTAATGAGTAACGCCGAACATTACGGGCTTGACTCTATGGCGGATTCCGATTCTAATGAACAGACTAAAAAAGAAACTCTGAAAGACATAGCGTCATTAATTAATGATAATATGAACACAAATCCATGGTAGTCAGGTGTTACAGTGATACTACCTTCGTTCCACTTCTCTTGCTCTGCATATAACTAAACAAGAATAATGATTTAGGGTATAAATTAAAATTTTATGCTCAAAAGGGTGCTATGAGAGACGATATAACAGAATATACAATTGGGGTTTTTACACTTAGGATATGGAACAACTTGTTGAGATAGAACCACAATATTTGACTAGATAAGAATTCACTACGTCTTGGTGCTACTTAAACCATTATTGGACCTTATTGGCCGTGTGGATGGGAGCGTTATCCTAATCGAAAATTAGATCATCGTTGTAATACTTGGCTACTTGCTGGACGAAAACGTCAATGCAAGAGTTAGCTAAGTACCTAGACATCCTACTCTCCTAATCTGTCTCCAGCGACGGGGATTTGATCTCTCTTCTCATAAAAACAGCCGCAAACCATTGTCTTGTCGTTGTATCCCTCAGCATAGTTTTGGACTTTGTCATTGTCCTATATTTGGGTTTTAGTACCTACGTACCATTCCTGCTTTTTCCTCATCCCTATCTCGATGGAAGACTGGTCACTTCGAATATAATTTCTCCATTTCTCAACGTCCTAGTGTACCTTACACTTACACCGGGGTATTATTTCACCTACATGTTATTATTAGAGCTCAAGTCTTATTAAAGCTTTCCAATTACCCTGTACAGAGTTGAGAAGACGTATTATGTAATCATTATTCATTCCAGTACCAGAACCTGCCCCTTATATACGTTTCCTTAGGGTTTAAGCGATAATATGTAAGAATATAGAGCTTTTGGCTCAAAACCCAAATTAATTAGATCGAGAAAATAAAACCAGACCAGCTAGCAGCTAAATGAAAATATCGTGTATCTAAATGTATACATTAAACGGGTACAAACCTTTTGTATTTGTCTAGATTACACTTTACATTGACTCGCTCAATGAGCTTGGAAAATCAATATTCGAAGAAAAAGTGTTGTAAATGAAGTAATGACAGGGCCCATGAAGTCTAAGTCCTAAATAATCGTGTAGAAATTAAACTTTCCACATGGACACTAATCAATGAAAAACCCACCAAAAATATCAAAATTCCACTATCTTCACTTTACGCCGAATACATAAATCGTTCTGTCTATATTTACAATTAAATTTTGACATGAATATTCAAGTATCAAGTATCAAGTATCTAATTCGTTGAGTTTGTTGAATTTTCTTAGCGAAAAAAGGGCAACTTTTGAGCAATAACGACGTATTGAAAAAGACGTGTTTTTAAACCAACACCAATATCTTTGAAAGCTTGTAAATGCCAATTCTAAATCTTTTTTTACCCTATAAATTTAGCATTATGGTACAAAAATGAATTTTATTCTTGTCTAATATTTTAAAAATAATATCGAACAAAAATTGATGGTGATAGACAGTGGAAGTCTGGATATCTTGTAACTCTTAGCATTTTGATGTGTTTTTTTTCTGAGGAACCCCCGCAGGAAAAGACAAGTTTCTAGGTAAACTCAGTATTGTACAAATTGCGTACGATCTCGATTCCAACTCTGAACGGTTAGTATGATGGATTAACCAACATATGATTGGTATCATTGAATCTAAGAAATATCCATGGAGATTTTTGTCATATCATTATAAAAGAATTTTTAAGAATATTTTTTATATGTACTAAAATTATTCTTAGTGGGATCTTTATATATTAAAGATTCATCGTTTCCTCTATGAAAAAATCAATAACTTGATAGCCTCATAAAAAGAAAAGTAAACAAAGCTTCCATTAACTGTTAACTATCACTTCTCTTTTACTAAATTAAAACTTCTAACAATGACAAGCTTCTATTCTTTTTATACAATGATCATAGGTTACTAATTGGATGTCAACCATGAAGTGTTTCATTGTTTACATGGAGAAGCATGTACAGCAAATGTCTATTCCTGTTGCTGTAGTAACGAATAAAAATGTCTTCTAAATACTGGACTTTAGCCAATGAGCTTTCTTCGAAGGTATTGAGGAATACTGAGTTTCTACAAACTACATTTTTTGGTCCTATTCATCCAAATGCAAATAATCAGGTTCTTATCTTTTTGAAAATGTATCTGATGCGACTGAACGAGAATATTTAAATTTAGAACACCACAGTTAACAGTCTACGTTCCAGCACACCTGAGGCGAGAGTATGATATTTAGTGGGATCAAAATTAAAGTAAACTGTACTTCAAGCTGCAGATTTTTACTCGGAAATTTTGTCAGAAAGTATTCTTACGATACAAGGTCGTCAACTTGTGTATCGAAATTTTCAGTGACCCTAAGCTCAACATCTATCCGGCGATATCAATCAACACACTTCTGTACCTCACAAGTATCAGCTCGAGAAGAACATCCCGATAGAGACAATTACGGAGAAAGATGTCCAACCCAGAAAATAGATATAGAAAAATACGAAAACGACGTAGGGGCAAAAAATATATCTGAAAAGGAACTAGAAAACGAAGTTCCATGGTACTTACGAATTGAATCGCCTGAAAAATCAGTACAGCCAGTCCCCGAAAGACAACGGATACCAGACCTACCTGAATCCCCCCCTCCAATTCTTGAGCCTTTAATGAATCATATTTCCATCAATCTAGGGCTTGATTATCTTTCGCTCTTAGATTTACGGAAACTTGAACCACCACCGGCACTCGGGGCGAACCTTTTGATGCTCATAGCAACTGCAAGGAGTGAGAGGCATCTTCACGTTTCGGCTGATCGCTTATGTCGTTGGCTACGAAGTGAATATAAACTGCGCCCCGACGCAGATGGATTACTTGGAAGAAACGAGTTGAAGACAAGGTTGAAACGTAAAGCAAATAGAGCTAAACTCATGGCTAGACATTCAGAGAGTACCGACGACGGTATTAGATCGGATTGGATCTGTGTCGACGTTGGTACCGTTGAGGCTGGTGAGTTAGTGACTAAAGAAGAAATAAGCCCGAGAAGTATTATAGGCTTTGATCAATGCAAAAAAGGAGTCAGAATTGTAACTCAGTTGCTAACAGCAGAAAAAAGAGAAGAAATTCAACTCGAAAAATTATGGAACAATATTCTGAGAAAAGAATCGTTGTTAGAAGAGCCCGAACAGTTTGATGAGGATGGACAATTGACCAAAACTACATAATTTGAAGCCCAGAGATTAAAAAACACCCATTAGATATGATTCATTTTCTGTCAATAGATAAAACATTTTTTTCAAATATTCTTTTATGGAGTAGCAACCAGGTAAAGTATGTTTCATATCATGTCAGAATTTTATTAATTATCTTTTCAATTAAATCATCAAATGGTCTTTTATAAAGAAAAAAGAGTAGTCTTTCTGAGCATGACAAAGCTAGCCCTAACCTTATGATATATATATTATATTATCTTACTCCCAATTGAGATTGAGCTAACATAAACATAGAATATATTGAAAAAAATTGTTAAATACAGTTAAAGCAAAAATTTAAAGTATCTTCAACAGACATCTCTTTTCATTCCTCTCAAATGTCAACTAATGAGCAATATTTCGGGTCCCCTGGTCTAACCAAACAATTGCACTCGCTTGTTGGGTGGTGGTAAGCAATACGTCACTTTCCCACAGTAAAACTCGTAATATAACTGATTTTCTTCCCAGCGTTGAATATTAACATTTTAATATGATACAGAACTGTGGTTAAATGACAGAGGCTTTAGTAATTCCTTCAAGAATTGTAGGAATTGATCTGAAGATTGCGTTGGATAAGGTCGAACATCATAGACCTGCACCAAAATTTAGGGCTTCAAGCTTAAATTCTACTTGTAACATCGCAATATGCAAAAAAACTCGTACAACTACAAAAACCAACTGATTAAGTAAAAGGATTTAGAATTCTATAGGGGAATTACATCAGTTTGGATATTATATGGTTGTTAAATCGTACCTAATCACTAAAGAACTATAACGAGATAGTTGCTTTATGCTAAGCCAACTTCCCAATCTTTGTAATTTTTACAATGAGTTCTTGACAACAGCCTAATTTCCAAATGTTGCTAATCTAACATTTAGATCCTAAAAGTAGCCCTCTCTTTATCTAGTCAGTTGTCTCATTTGATCTTAAATGCTATTATTTCTTGTCGGATTTTATCTAGCAACAATTAGTGCTTCCGCTATTTCTTCCACAGTAGGCTTGGAGCGTTAAGGATTCTCTTTGTGGTACCTTTCCAACAAAAATTGGTGATTACCACTAAGAATTTTTGATGAAGGCAGCCAAGAAGTTTCATATAATCCTGTGTATTTGATACGGTACTCAAATCTTCGGAACCGGAGGCGTAGAGAGCCTAACATGGCGATAATTACAAGTTTTCACCAGATTCGTCCACTTGTACATGCGGATTCGGATCATTAGTCTGGCCTAGTATTGGGTTATTTGGATATAGTCAAAGGAAGCTGGTATGGGAAACAGAATGAATTGATTTTAGATCATTAGGTAGTTTGAGTTCATAACAGTGGCTGCCAATTAATTTAATAATTTGGAAATGCCCTTAGTTTTTCGAGTCTAACTTCTTACAGTCTCGTTTCGTCTTGATATTTTTTGCATTCAAGAATACCTTGTCACCGAATTGAAATACCGGTCGGAGAGACCAATGGCGACTAGCTGTTGGGGGCTATTAGTTTATCGGACACCGCACGACAATAATGCCATAAAGAGTTTATATTTTTCTATGTTTCACTAGAGATAGGGAAACGCTACTTTAAAATACAACCTAATGCCACAAGTGATTTCTCACCTACTATCCCTTTTGCTCCCGGCCACCGATTAAATAATAGGAATTGAGTTTATTTAAAATTACTCATTTGTCTAATTTTGACGAGGCTGGATTGACTAAGACCACCCAGCCACCTAGGCAACGGGCACAGCCCATAACATTAGCATACTTTTCTTAGAAAGATTGAGCTGTTCTCAGATTTTCACGAAGGAAGATGTTTAACTCTTGCATTTGGTCTACCAACTTATTTGCCTGATTTTCCTGGTTTCTTATATATCCGGATGAATTGGAAGTGTTTGAGAATGATCACGGATCGGGGGTATTGAGTAGTGTTAGCGAAGAAAGAAAACACTTTTGTCGGTCCGGATTCGGTGTCATTAGTAATATATTCTGCTGAAGGTAGCCATTCTACCCAGTCATCTTGTTGGTAGTTGCAGTATGCTCGAAGATAACTCTCTAAAATAGCATTGAAACGCTCAGTCTCTCTATCTATTTATGGGTGCCAGGCTGTGGATAATAGAATTTTTGTATTTATTCGATCACACACAGTGTACCAGAATCTTGCTACGAAATTAGGACCTCGATCTGATACAATTGATTTAGGGAAGCCGTGATGTTTTCCAGATATGCCGATAAAATAATATAGCAGTTCCAGTTGCATCGATTTTAGTATTGCCGGAGATTAGGTGACGAGCTTTAGTTAGACGATATCTAACTACCATAATACAGTTATAGCCTCGGAATTCCGATAGGGGCCCTGCGATATCGATTGAGATATCGCGCCAACGACGTTCTGGAACCGGGAGTTGCTTCAATAGGCCCTGATAATTTAAACGGGAGGGAGTAATTCTTCTGCATATATGGCAATTGTTAGTGTATTGAGTTATTATATATGCAAAGACCTTATGGCGACCATGATGTCCACCACGCGGGTGATTGTGGCAGTTTTTTATAAGGGGATGCTTCAACTCCGAATTACCTGGAACATACATTAAATCGTCATAGTAAAGTCGATTATCCTTTTTGCTACAGCGAGAGAGATCTAGATGTCGTGAGCGATGAGGGCCTGGCCCCGTTGATATTTTAATGATCAATTTAACGATTTCATCCTCGTTGTAAATCTTTAACATCAAGCGTTCAATTTCCACTGTTGTTGCATTAGAATTTTCTAGCTCTAACTGTATAGGGGCAACAAAATTAGAGTCTAAGGGTTGTGGAGTATGTGGAATAATTTTGGGATCATGATTGTAAGACTAAAGGACAGTTCCATGTTGATTTTGAAGACGCTCGTCTTCACTGTTTTGAGGAAGGTCCTCCGATCTGCGGGTTAAAGAGTCAGATTTACCACCCTGTTTTCCTAGTCTATAAGTTATAATAAAATTGAAACGGGAGAGAAACTCATTTGAGTTGATGGCAGGTCTCAGTTGCTATCAGATATTACGCTTTGGTCGTTGATAATATGACATCCCTTTGGAAGTACGATCTCCGCTAAATTGGTCTGCATACAAGTTTTAATAAGGATGCAGAAGTCGACCTGCTAGATGATGGGTCTCCTGCGAAGTCTCCATCCGAATACGCCTCGAGTTTGGGAGCTTCCCTGCCCTTTAAATATATCATACCTTTATCAGGATCATTTGGAATATAATGTAGCACTCTACGTGCTGCTCCAAGATGCTCCTCTAATGGGTTTTTAAGGAAACGCGCGAGATGGTTCATAGAACGCGCTATACCTGATCGAGTGTTATTTTTCAGATACTGTAATCCTCCAATTATTGAGTTGTACTCTAAAATCAACTGTACAGACGACTTTGAGCTACTTGGCTGCATCAGACGCTCCATTGGGGTTTTTACGAATATTGTCCTTGCGATAGTTTAAGTATTTTTTTATTGGGATTGGTTATGCGAATTCCTATGAAAATGTCGGTTTTGTCAATTCTCAGTTTGTACTTTCTATGTAAGGATGCCATTAGCTTATCGACTTTACTTACACTTGGTCCTATGACCTGGATATCATCTACATGGATGAAATCAAAAATAATGTTTTGTTACTATCACTTTTTGAGCTATTTTCATCGTCTTTATTTCTAAGGGTGGCCTTTGCCTTCCCTTTTCCATTTTTCTCACAATTACTCAGCCCCGGGTACTGTCTAAAACAATTTTTATTCCGGTTTTTATGCCTGCATCTTTTACATATGGCCTCAGCATTATTATCTTCATCCAAGTGATTTTTGCCTCTGATTCTGCTACACGGCGTCACTGCAGCCTGAGCAAACCCAGCAGCTACTCCTTCTCGTCCTTTTGTTACCTGTCTAAGAGTCGTCATCGTTATGTTAATGGCTACGTACTTGTTGTTGACGTAGCATATTTTGGGTTTGTACCAAGTGTCCAGCCAACTGATACCCTCTGTCCCTAGTGCGAAGAGGTAGCCAGCTAACCCAGCTGAGACCGCAAATAAGGTACTCTGGTCTCCATTGACATTTTCAATAAACTGGCGTGACATTGTCTCAGCAACACTATTAGCATCCAGATAGTGCTACATGAAATTGTTACAGTAGATATCTACTGTAATTGTTAGCTTGGTTGAGAGGAGCTCTCTCACAACAGTTTCCCAAGAAGTATTAGCGCTTTCTTCGCGGACGCTCAGAACATAGTCATATAATTGCTTTACTGACATGCTCATAGGATTCGGGGGATCGATTGCTCTTACAATCCTTGCCACTAGAATATTCCTCGCTTCTATTTCGCCTTCTTGAAATTTTTTAGAGTTCCTCCTCATACTTCTTTACCGCCTTCCAATGAACCATTGCTCCTTTTTGGCATAGTTGGTCTAACAACAGCTTTAATTTCAGTGACGTCGTAGAAGACGTGGCCTATGCAACGTCTCCGTACTAATGCAGATTGTAAATCCGCAATCCATTTGTACAGACTAACCCCTTAGCCAAGTCCTATTTTGGATTCATTTTCAGACATCTTTGTAATGATATGTTACCAAAGAGATTTTGCGGAAGAGACCCCGGCCTCATAACCTGATTACTTGTTTATTTGTATATTGTGATCGTATTGTTGATAACAACACTACTTGCTCCTTATGCCCCTACTCATTAACATAATTCATAATTAAGTCGTGCATAATAGTGAATTAGTAGCCTAGTCGCTTAATCTAGTTCCTCAATCCCTGGTCTCATTGATAAATCGGATATTGTTCAAATCTATTACGATGGCACAATCTTGCATCAACAACATGGAGAGTTTTCTCTCTTAATAGATAATGTAAGAGGAAGGATATTTTCATAATATGACTTCGAGGTAATACGACCCCACCTCATATCCCAAACTTGGAAGGCACCTTTATGTGACCCGATGAAGAATCCCCAAAATATCCAGCCTTTCCTGCGCCTAGAGCTTGACAAAGAATCGTGTTCATTAAACTGCACCCCGGGCTAATCTTTTACTAGTGCTGAGTATGAGAAAGTCTTGTAAATGAGATAACTTACCTTCCTCGTCACAAAAGCACGTGTGTGTTGACCACTAGTGATCCAGGATTCATCGGTCCAGAGAGCTTGACTCAATTGCTCCACTTTCCAATCTAAATGATTTTGAGCATATGGTAACAGCTTCTGCTTGATGACTTTTGTGATCGAAGGCTTGAACTGTGAGATAAAACTTGCGGAATTTAGTGTATTTTGGGGTGAAGGGAATCGGAAGGTTGGGGGGGTACGTGACTCCTGCGACAAATTCTGTCAAGAAATGTCCCAGTACGTGAGACGAGGAAGGTATTTACCTTTATATAATACAGCAAAAGAGACAAATATTGATAACTGGAGCTGCAGTAGTTTGTCTCAACAGTATTAGAGATGGGTATTCTAGAAAAGATTAAAACAGTGCTTCGAAATTAACAGTCCAGAATGTACATTAGTATCGGTGTGGATTCGTTTGTGACGCCAAAAACATGGTGGCGCGGTCTTTGAACAACCATGTTCGGAGGCTTATAACATAGCACCCACGCATTATTTTAGGCTCTCTCACACACAATTTAGCCTCATTTTCATCTCTGCCAGGAGAAAATGTACACCAATCCAGTTTTTTATTGGTGAGTTACGGTTGTTTTGTCATAAAAGTTAGCGAATGTACTTGAGTCTATCCCTGATATTATGCTAGCAAGATAATCTGATAAAGATTTTTATGCTCATGATACTCTTTGATATCACCAACAAATGGTCTATCCTTCTACTTTGGATGAGACCCTCGATATATTTTCAAACAAAAAAGCTTGTTATTTTACAAATCTCGATGTTAGCTTAGCTGTTTAAAGATTAGGCTTTAAAGAAAGGGATGAATAAATAAGAGCCCTAACAACTTTTAGAATGAGACCTGGTCTCTTTGAATTGTTGGTCTATTCCTTTGGATTATGAGTGCTTCAGCGGTTGCTCAGAGGCCCATCAATGAAACTTACGATAGCTTCCTGACACTTTTACCCACGCTTATGCTGATGATATTATTGTGTACACTGATGGAAATCCCGGACACCGAACAATAAAATGAGGCATTTCTTGAATACTCTTAAAACTAAAGAATTACGTCCAGATCTGGATAAACGTGCCTTTTCAGGCTATGTGGTTAAGTATCCAAAATTTCACATAGACGCAGGTGGTATTGAATAAGTAGATCCCGATAAGGCGGAAGCAATACCAAAGCGAGAACAACTAGAATCAGAATTTGCTGTCCGCTTTATAGGACTTGCAAATTCTCATCGAAAATTTATACGTAACAGTTCTACTATCTTTGAACCTTTTCAAGATTTTCAAATTTAAATCTATCATGGAACTGGGAGGATGCTCACTATAAGTTAGTTAACAATCTAAAAGGCTCAGTTATTATAGCGCTTATTCTACTGATTTTTTATCCAGAAGGTGTGACTACCTTGGAAGCCAATTCATCGGAATACGCTATAGATAGCGTTTTCTCTCAATTTTATAAAATAAGTCGTCTTCGATTATTGCAGCTCTTTACTAAAAACCAACAACCTCTCAAGCAAACTATCATATACATCATGATTAAGAATTCTTATCAATAATTACTATCATCAGCTACTTTAGTAGTGAATAATATCAAAAATACTTTAACTTGTATATAAATATATAAATATATATATGTACATATATATTGAAGCAACTAGGAGTCAAAATCTTTGACAAAAGGTCCTATACTGCTATTTCTATAAATAATAATCACTCAATAACACCTAAAGTAAGGTCTCCACCCAAAGTTAGAGACAAATTTGGCCTGAACTTTACGGGGAAATTGAAAAAGGTGGCATAGCTATGGAGAATAGCAAACACTGAAAAACTTATTGCACGCTTTACGTGCGTGACGATCAAGGTTTGTATGAGATTTTTGATCTCTACTATACTTTTCCGTTTGAAAAAGGCGTTTAACGGCACTCAAGAAAAGAAGATGGCATGCTTAATGTAGCTTTACAAGGACAAGACGATTTTGTAAACGTGCTTAAAAAACGTCAGCTCAAGGGATGAATCACTTATTCAGGACAATGATTTACTATACTTCGAAAGTGATGGCGATCAGAAATTCCCTAACAAAAACAAAGAAATTAGAAGTCACCAACACTCTAAAGAGATAAGACAATAGATTTGAACTTTCTCAGGTGCTAGAAAATTTATTATAAAAGGAGGATCTATTCCTATGAATAATATCTGTGAGGAATATAAATCAATCTAGATTTATAACTTTAGAATAGAATGAAAAATTAAATTACTAGAAATTATTAAATCATGTGTATAAAAAGTTGGTGACCAGGCTGGTCCGGTTATATATCAGGTAAACCAATTGAGAAGCTTGAGGGTTTAAATGATATTTGTGCGTCTTTGAAAGTTAATTTTTGAACCCTTTGCATGTATCAATACTCATACTAACCTGTATAATAGTTTTCATTTTCTGCAAGTTTTTATATTGCTCTTTCAAGCAAAATGACGTTGATAAAAAATTAGATCTCAAGACTAGTATTCAGACAAGATTTCTAAATGTTCAATTGAGATATTTTAAGGAGCAAAAGCCACTAGTTAAAGTGATTGATTTTCTCTGCTCTGACGCAGAAGATGACCCTTTTGTCATACGTGCACGTCATTTGTCCCAGTTTTGTACATTACAGTAACGTTGCAAGATCACGTTTCAGCTAGCAGAGAATTCTTCTTTTATTTTCTTTCACATTAATCTTGTTACTACCATAAGTATGGCAGTGATGATCAAAGTGAAGCTGTTGATATTGAGTTCAACTCCATCAAATATCACAGCTATACCTTCCGGTCTTCGCACACAATTTCATATAGAAAAGAACAGTCATAAGACTTTATTCAAATTTGGCTTCTCACATTTTTCTCTTTGAATTTCCTCAGCTGGATGTAAGTGCTTTTATTTTTACATTAACTGATTACATTTTTTCGGTTAGTCATCTCTTTCTAGAATTTGTGGTTGTTTTCACCTTACCATTCCGTACTGAATTGTTGCTCATCGAGCTTTCCACTGGAAAGTCTTGATCTCTCTCAGCTCCTTCCAATAAATAGCCGACTTGAGGGGTAACGTCCTTTAAAGGCTTCTGGAATTTCCTGTCCATCTCTTCACAATCCATTAAGAATTCTTCTCGGTCTTACTACTATATCCACTCATCACGAAAATTTGGCTTGATAGCTTCTATTTTACAAAAGAATTCAATTGCTACCTGTTCCTAAACTGCCCTCAACTTATTTGGGGCAGAGTTAACACCTTTTAATTGTCTTCAAGCAAAGTAAATATAAAAGCTCTTTACGGCTGCTCTTGAAGGTTTGTGGGGATCAAGACTTTAAATTTTTCACGTTTTTTCACTGATTATACTTCATCAGGCTTATTTAATTTTATTTAATAGACTTTGTGTGCTATTAGTTCTAGAGCTTAAGTGTAAGTGATGAACTTTTATCCATTCAAACCATGTTGTTGATAGTAGGACATGTTATCTGCTCTTTGTTTTTAATTATTTGTTGTCTAATTATTCTTCAGTTCACTTTCAAATTTCTCGAGATTCACCTAAGTATTTGCCGATCGAGTAGAATACATCAATCTTCAATTTGCATTTGCTCTTTATGCTCAAATTTTGAACTAAAAAGTCTTTGTCATCTAGTTAACTATGTCCTATCAACAAACCACAAAGCCTGAAATTACCTCTTACAACCATCCTGCATCAAACATGTACAATCAACATCCAGTTCGCACTCATCGCGACCCACAAGCTTCAAATGCCCCTTTATCACAAAATAATTCAACAAGTGATCCTTCCATAAACACCTTGATAGGCCAATTCACGAGTATGGCTCTTCCAACGACAAACTTGACCTCTGCTGCAACCCTCGGTCCAGGCCAACTTCCAGTCAGTGGTAGTCAATATTTCTATAACCCAACAGATAACACTTATCTGGTAACTCCAAATCTGTACCCTACTCAAACATTGAGTGCAAACCAAGCCACTGAAGGTAATTTTGGCTCGTATGCAGCTACCCTTCCGTACTTTGCTCAGTCAGCGTATCATGGATGCGTTCCTAGTCTTCAACTTATGCCCTATACTCCTAGCAGTCGAGCCAACTCTGGATTTTACCCTGACCGAGCTGAATTATTATATAAAGAAGTTCCTGGATTGGAAAACCGTCGTGGCTCATATTCTACGAACGATTCGGTCCCTGGAACACCTCATTATGGCTCCCTTTCTCAGCGAGAGCAAGCAAAAATTGTTACGATTGACCGGTCACCATTTGGATCTACACCCTCACCTCAGACTATGCCGAGTCAGAACACGGATCAGCACACAGTGAAGCCTCTACCATATAAGTCTCTTCCTATAACCTCTACTTTGGATGCCCTATTACTACAGTATCCAGCTATACCTCGTGCGGTTCCAGCTGTATTTACCCCTCGTGAGAATATGCGAACTTTGGAGCAAAGTCTCTCAAATCCAATACCAGGAAATCGAAATGTGTATATTCGAGGACTACACCCAAACACTGATGATGCCACTCTCGCATCCTTTGCATGTCGTTTCGGGAAGATAGAAACTTCAAAGGCTATAATTGATACTTCATCTGGAGCTTGTAAGGGGTGAGATAGCTCCTCTTACCGAGTGTTCCTGAACTAACAGTAAATAAGTTTTGGGTTTGCAAAGTATTATTCTGTACGTGACTCGGAGCTTTGTATTCGAGGATTCTACAAACTTGGTTATGAAGTTGGCTTTGCGAGGGTGAGTATCTTGTTTTTAAAACATTCTAATTACACTAACAGATTTTCAAGGAGTCTTTTAACTCCCGGCTTAAAGCAGAAGGTGATGAAGGATCTACTAACTTATATGTCTCTAATCTTCCTAAGAATATGACCGAAGCTGTAGTGTTTTTTCCATAGCCAGCTTTGCTAAGCTGACGAAAATTAGGAATTAGGCGCTATATTTATTGATTATACCGTCCAATCGAGTCGAATTTTACGTGATAATCAAAATAACAGTAGAGGCGTTGGATTTGCAAGGTAAAATTTACAAAATTTACTGTGCCAAACTTTTGCTTTAAAGCTAACTTGTGACTTAAAAAGGTTTGAAAGTCGTGAAATTTGTGAAGAGATTATCGCGAGATTTCATGGCCAAGCCATTGGTGAAGAAGGTCTCCTTCTTCAAGTTCGATACGCCGATACTCCAGCACAAAAAGACCTCAAACGTATTACAACTGAGCGTCGTCAATTTCGAACTCAAGAGTATAATGTTGGTGCTTATGGTGCTACTGCGGAATATTTAACTTTTACTCCTCAGATGGCATCTCCAGTCGTTCCCCGAGCAACTCAGATTGCCCGTCATTTTCCAAACTCAAGAGCTAGCGGCTCTTGGAAACGTGAACAAACTGGACAGTGAGGCTCTATGGCTGAATCTCGATATCGCGACTTACTTTTATAGCTCTTCTGAAAACTTTAAAGATATCAGCTGCCAGATAAATCCAGAGACTAATTCTGAGAATCTAAATTCGTGAGCAATATGTCAAAGAAACTCAGTTTGGCAACTTCTAACTCCATTCAAGGAAGCCTATAGGCTCAACTCCAACAGTTTCAGAAGACGGCTCTATCGATGACGGTGCAACTATTAATAATGATTCCCCTACAATTATAAGTAGAAGTCCAGGTTATACACCATCTGTTCACCAGTCTTAATTTTAAAGCATTATTTCAATATATCTATAACTCGGTTTTATAGGACGATTAACATCATATTTTCGATCATAGAGCCTTGAAGATATTGCTGTCGAGTTTTCCCGGGGAAAGTTACTCTTAGCTACGCTTTTTACAACATAATTAATTTCATCACATATGCGTCCTAGTCGAAAATTACGACTTATCTCTTAATATCAGCTGTCGAATTTCATTTCATTTGCTCTCGGTATCTCAAAATAGATCAAGCAAATTCGAGTAATTGATGTTAAACTATGTTATGAAGTAATGTTAAGTGAGCGTTTTTCTCGTGGTCAATATAAAGTATTCTACAGGTTGTAATATAATATTCATGATTACATGCATTACATTAAGAGAAAACTAACTATAGTTGATGGGAATTTTTCCATTATGAATATTCTAGTGTGCATTTCTGATATTTACTATTATCTTTGGAGCTTTGAACAGCATCACTAAATACAAAGTAGCTAGTGGGCTTAGAAAGATTAATACTGTCTCGAATTATATGTACTAGTTTCTTCCGTTTCAAGTCCTATACAATAAAGTATTTAGTTATGTAGAAAAAGATAAATACGTTTGATGAAAGTTATAGTAATTATTAAACTAAATCATAATAATACCAAGAATAATAGCAGTTCGCACGAATAAATTATTTCGCAACTTGAAAATCTGCTCCTTCAAGATGTGTTCAAAAGCTGTGTACAGCTTAGAATACCTCCTACCCGGAGCTACATAGTGACATTTATCTCTCTCTGCTCCTTATAAGTTGTATTACACAAAATTTTTGTTGGTGAGTATCTTCGAGCAGAATTCATGGAGAAATTGATTTTGCATGCCGTCAATGAGATGGTCGCTAATTTCTTGGAATTTTTGACGTGTTTACAACATTGTATTGACCATGAAAAAGAGGGAGGTGAGTTTCGAAAAAACTAATTGCAAAAGAAGTAGGCACTTAGCGAGATAAAATATCTCGAAGTCATGAAGAGCATCCTAATATATCAACAATAGATTTAATATAAATCTATCGAAGGTTTTATTATACTAACAGAATAATAAAACATCCCATGAGATTTTCACACGAGAGGTGCTTAAAGGTCAGTTTCACCGTAAAGATATTATCATAAATATAAATATATTTTATATAATGCTAAGTAGCACCACTTGATATATATTCTTATTTGAAGGTTTTTCGTTAGGCTGGATAACTTACCAGGCGATTTTGCTGCATTTATCGGTAATGTTGTAGTTTGTTTATTTGATGCCATTCGAATCAGAAGATCTTTTAATTTTGTTTTTTATAACTGAAGAGTCCATATCTTCTATGTCATAGATCTTCGGGTTCAATTATTATAAATCGTACTACATGATTTTATTGTTATTATGCAGGATGCTCACTTAAATCAGGTTCCTCATCTAGATCTTCCTCACTATGAGAGGTGCCACTTTCACTTTCAATTTCGGCTTTTAGTGACTTCATGTACGCTTCTAGTTCCTTTGCCATTTTTTTAGAGAAGCCTGATGCTTCAACACTAACATCTAAGCGTTTAGCGCCGTCACTACCTAGGAGCTTGCGAGCATCTGAATAATAAGGTCCTTCATCGTCACTTGTGAAGTGAAAGCGACGTTGAAAAAACCGTTTAATACAATTGACATCGCGATCGAAATAGAATTCTGCATTGACGTGATCCATAGAAACCATTTGAGGAAAATCTATGAGTATAGGTGTAAGAATTTGTCTCACTTTCTCATTTTCAACAATGTTATCCTTTCTTTCTCCTTCAAGAATCAAGATATTAAACTCATTAAAATCACCATGAATAAGTCCAAATTGTGCCAGTCGCATTATCAGGGAGATCAAATCAGCGTAAAGGCTAGCAGGATCTGGGATTGATGATATCTGACGCATTGGGAAAGCATTAATTAATGACATAACTATTGTATGTCTGGATTGAGCCAATGGCTCTGGCACGGGAAATCCGTTTTCTCGCAACGCATTCATAAATGAATATTCTTTCAGAGCTGCCAATCTAGACATATACATCCATGAACCTGACGTGCGATTTTTTAAATAGTCTCGGTTCGCTGCGACTGTTCTGAATGAGATTCTACCCAATCTATGGATTTTCAGAACCTTTTGCACTCCTTTTTCATCAGCGACAACTAAAATATCGCTCTCCTTACCCATACCAATCTGATTACCCACACTGAAAACATCATTACGCTTACGGTAAGTGTTTAAGGCAAGGTAGTCTAGCCCACCGTATGTCAAGCGATATCCGTCATATTTGGCATTCTTAAGACGTGCAATGAGTCCAGCCTTTGCCAAAGTAGATATGTTTTTGTGAACCCCTCCTCGAAGCCCTGATAATTGTCCAATTAGTGGTGTTGGTACAACTTCATGATTTTTTGATCCAGTTTCAACAGCAGTTAAAGTTCTCCAATCTTCAGAGTTCAGATAACGCATGTGCTTTGTATCGAGTTTCATACTTTATATTTAGTTAATACTATTTAATTTTGATAAATCGATTATTAAAACTCAGTTTTCGCTTCCATAGACGATGTGGTTTTTGTTAGCCTTGGGAACGCTAGGCTAGCCTTGCACGGTGAGTGTCTAGAAAACTAGTAGCGCTGGTACATGATCTCTTAACCACCAGGGCTCAACAGCTTCAATCTTTTTACTCCTTTCTTTATCTCTCATTCTCTCAATCAAAGTTTCTTCAATTAAATTCGCCATAACTGAAGAATATCGAAAGACAGGTGGAGTAGCTGCCATGGCGCAGGATGGCGAGCACAAGAACTCGATTGACAAGGGCAAGGGGAAAGACATATCAACTGCTTCATCTAAACCTGAGAATATTCGGAAACCAAAAGATGGAGAAAAGGTCGTAAATGGAAAAGAAGATGATACAATTGGAGGTTCGCGCTCTCAAGTTTGAAGTAGAGTATAACAAAAAGCTAAAGTTATACAAATCAACAGAAGAACTCAGTGAGGAAGATCAACAGCTTAAGAATGAGCTGGATATGCTTGTTGAACGCTTAACAGTAAGCTACTGAACTCTATTCTACTTCCTAGGCCTGTTCTGATAAGTAAAGGAATCAAATTCAAGCTTTTACAAAGCTGCGTTGGAAGCCATTAAAGACTCTATAAAGACATCTACCTCCTCAATGACAGCAGTGCCAAAGCCGCTGAAGTTTTTGCGGCCTCACTACAAAACTTTAACAAACTTATATGAAAGCTGGCCTGTGGGAGATGATAAGACATCACTTGCTGATGTTCTTTCAGTAATTAGTATGACATTTTCAGATGAAGATAATCAAAATACTCTTAAATATCGACTGTTAGCACCGACTTCTGATATTGCATCTTGGGGCCATGAATACACCAAACATCTTGCCTTGGAACTTGGGGAAACATATACAAAAAGACAGACTGCTGATGAACCTACTCAAGATCTCATTGATTTGACTTTGATACTTGTTCCTTTATTTCTGAAAAGTAACGCTGAAGCTGATGCTGTGGATCTCATGAGCGAGTTAGAAATTATCGAGGATATTCCAAAGTTTTTGGATGAAGATACCTATGCTCGAGTTTGCTTGTACATGGTAAGCATGGTGAATCTTCTAACATATCCAGAAGATCAACAATTTCTCCGTACTGCACACGTTATTTATTTAAAGTATGGGCAACTAACACAAGCAATTGTGCTTGCAATACGCTTGAATGATATCAACCTAATCGAGTCAGATTTCAACTCTACTAATGATGTAGCTCTCAAGAAACAAATGGCATTCTTGATAGCAAGGCAGCAAATCGTTCTTGACTTTCCAGCCGATACAGAACTAGATCAAGATATTCTCGATTGCTTAAATAATACAAATTTACCAGAACATTTCAAATCTTTAGCGAAAGAGCTGAACATTCTAGACCCTAAATCTACAGAGGACATTTACAAGAGTCATCTTGAGAGCACTCGTGTCGCTGGATTAACTAATCTTGATTCAGCGAGGCATAATTTAGCAGCTGGATTTGTCAATGCGTTTGTGAATGCTGGGTTTGGACAAGACAGAATGATGATGACTGATGATGATACCAAGTCAAGTTGGGTCTGGAAGACAAAGGAAGAGGGTATGGTGTCAACTATGGCTTCAATGGGAATGTTATTTCTCTGGGATGTTGAGGGTGGACTTGACAGAATTGATAGGTACACATATGCTCCTGAGGACGAGATTGTCGCTGGTTGTCAATTGGCTATGGGTATCATTAATTCTGGTGTTCGAATTGACTCTGATCCCGCTTTAGCATTATTAGGTGACCAAGAAAAGCTTAATCATCAAAGTCCACTAGTAAGAATGACTTCAATTATGGGCTTAGGCCTTGCTTATGCTGGGTCAAATAAAGAGATTCTCCTTGATCTATTACTTCCCATCGTTGTTGATACCTCACTAGAAATGCAAATTTCGGCAATGGCCGCTCTTTCGCTCGGGATGATATTCGTTGGCTCATCGAATAGTGATGTTAGCGAAGCTATTGTTCAAACTTTTCTTGACGATGAACGTGGATACCAACTAAAGGATAAGTGGACTCGATTCATGGCCTTGGGCCTGGGTTTGTTGTATTTTGGCCAGCAAGAGGAAGTTGATGTAATACTGGAGACATTAAAAGCAATTGACCATCCAATGTCAAAACCTACTTCAGTTCTTTCCGAAATTTGTGCTTGGGCTGGAACTGGAACCGTATTAAAAATGCAAGAATTACTACATATTTGTAATGATTATATAGAAGAAAGTGATGATAAAAAAGGAGACGAATTACTTCAAGCTTACGCTGTAATTGGTCTCGGATTGGTTGCAATGGGTGAAGATATAGGTCAGGAAATGGTTTTACGACAGTTTGGTCATCTTATGCACTATGGAAAAGCCAATATTCGGAAAGCAGTTCCCCTAGCTATGGGCTTACTCAGTCCTAGCAATCCACAGATTAAGGTCTATGATACCCTCTCAAGATATAGTCACGATAATGACAACGATGTTGCTATTAATGCTATTTTTGCAATGGGTCTATTAGGAGCCGGTACCAATAATGCTAGACTCGCGCAGCTTCTGCGACAGCTCGCAAGCTATTATCACCGCGACCAGGAATCACTCTTTATGGTCAGAATTGCACAGGGCTTACTACATGTAGGAAAGGGAACAATGTCTATTAGTCCATTTCACACAGATCGACAGGTTCTTTCTCGTGTTTCTGCTGCTGGTATTCTGACAGTACTCGTTGCTATGATTGATGCCAAGCTATTTATAACCGATAAATCACATTACCTTCTTTATTACCTCGTTACAGCCATGCACCCTAGGTTTCTTGTTACCTTAGATGAAAATCTTAAGCCTCTAACAGTAAATGTTCGAGTAGGTCAAGCCGTAGATGTGGTTGGACAGGCAGGTCGACCAAAGACAATAACTGGATGGCAAACACAAAGCACACCAGTATTATTAGCATATGGAGAGCGTGCAGAACTAGAGGATGAGCAATACCTTTGCTTAACCCATAATCTTGAAGGCCTTGTCATTCTTAGAAAGGTATGTTATTCCTCAGTATCTGAAAGAATATATTCATAAATTTACTAATGATTTTTTTTAAAAAAAATAGAATCCAGATTGGGATGATAGTAAAAGTTGAAATAATATTAGAATACCGCGTATTATTTTAGGAGCTGGGTGTAAACTAGGTCGGGGCCAGAGTGGAGGGAGAAAACGATAAATGAAGAAGTAACTGTATAATATGGGATATATATTAAAAGCTCCCTTCCTCCTCCCTCAAACCCCCCAAAAAACTCCTTTCAAAAATTTAGAAAATGATTTTAAAGCCTCAAATCATCTAGGATGGGTATGGCCCATAATACATATTAATTTCCTTTATTCCCCTCCTATTCCAAAAGAATGGATAGAAAGAAAATCTGAAACTAGGAAATAACAAGACTCGTAAGCTCATGCGTTGCAAAATAATTTTAAATCTTTACTTAGCATTGGATTATTGATATAGAAGCATACTTGAATTCATTTTCTAATTGGAATTTTTCCACGTGTTCTTTTATTGGTAGCCCGTTTCGACAAGAGCTGAAGCCGACAAAGTGACACCCCGGGTATAAATTTATACAAAATAGCAAACAAGTCTACAATAAATTGATTTAATGGTTTACATTATATTGTCATGGAGGAATCTAAAAGAAGACAAAATATATGGCTGCCATGAGCAAAAGGTATCTAAACATGTCTTTAAATCGAGGTACCACGAGTCCTATCAGCCACCTGCCGACCACTTTCGCTTAAATTTTGCACCTAATCTAATTTATAAGTGTTCATCCGTGAGACGTGGTAGAAATATAATTTAAAAGGTGCAATATTATCAACTTCAAAAAAAATATCAATTTTTCCCCCCGAATTTTATAAACGGATTATAAACGTTGAGAGCCGATCTACTGACCCTTATTTTTCTCCGCTGACCACCTATTATTGTTGCCTAATTAGGGAATTTTTTTGACCACCCTGCTGATTGACCCCCAATTTCCTTCACTGACCCCTTTATTCCTCCTATTGACTTCCCCCCCCCCCCATTACCCCGATCAAAGTCTGATCAAATGCTCGTCACTTGTTAGCAACCATTTTTAAGGTGGCTATTATATTTGTCCCCCATGCACCCTATACGCGCCCCCCCCCCCAACTCCATGGCCTAGTAGTTAGTTAGGGAGCGGATATTTGCAATCACGCTTTACCTAATTAGGTCGCAATATAAGCGACAATAATTCTCCCTACCCGTCATCTGATGATTTATTCATTTGTTTATTTTAATCTAATTCGCTTATTTTTTTATCCCTACATATTTTATAAACATAGAATGAGCTCGAAATCTTTATAGACTCTGTCACGAATTCGCAATAAATTGGTACAGAGATTCATGCACCATAAATTTCAACTAAAATAGTGGTACTTCAAGGAAATTACTAAATTAAATACATAACTCAGACATTATTTACATAAATAAAGACCCTATTATTATTGTTTCCGCATGCAATCCTACGCCATCCAATGTCTGATGAACATTAGTTTGTAATAGATCCGAGTCATCTTATCACTTACTTTACTTTCTAGTACGCTTGGTTTCACCATCCTCAATTTGGCTTTGTCTGGATCTCTTTGCACCAGCAGCAATTCTGCCATCGCTGGCATGAAAGTTGAGGAATAATCCTCCAGTAGTTTCAAGAGCCTGGTTTGAAACGTGAGATACAACTACTGGCTGACCATAATGCGAATATTCTGTCATATCAATTCGCTCAGCGTATTCGAAACCCGAGGGGTTCCGCTGTGTTGAGTTTTCGAAAGCACGCTGGCGCTCTCCTTGACGGTCTCGTTGTCCTGTCAGCGATTGGTTCAAGGAATGCATTGGTCGACCTTTACTCCTAGTGATCTGAGGGTTCTGTATGTCTAGTAATGGATCATGTAGCGGAGCAGAGTAGCTGTCTGTACCTATATTATTTAGAAGTTCAGGCTCTGTAAAATGCCGAGGCGGCTTTTGGAAGCGCCAATGAGGATGTATGTCTTCAAGCTTAATAACACCCCCATTGCTTGTGTCAGCCATACTACTCTCAATCATGTGAGAGCATGGTAGACCTAAGGTCTTTGTAAACCTGCCTGTACAAGGCGGTAAATATGCCCTCTTTTTACGTGCCTCGATTACAAGTTCATACTGATTTAAAATCCTTTTCAAGGCAAAAGGGGTTACCAAAGCTTGGATATCTCTAAAAATACTCTTTCTCAGAGAAGATGGAAGTCGCGTTTTCGCTTTAACGAGCTCCAAAAGGTAGTCTGATCGTTGGCGATCGCAAAGAGTTTTTGACTTCCTTACTACTGCATCTAGGTCGCTAACAGAGCTTCCTAGCGAGGCTTTTAACGTGGCATGACCACCTTCGCTGCGAGAAGAAGTGTGATTATCGAAATGTAGGTGCAAATCTGTCCAAGCCCTGCTCCATTTCTCCTTCTTGGGGACTATTTCTTTGTCCAAATATAATACTATCTTATTATTGATAGTCATGTACTTATTCCGAAGCTCTTGCCAGAAGCTATCGAATTCTATTGGCGAATTGGCATATATCAACCTTTGAAATTCGCCAATAATTTTAGGAGAAGCATTCTTATTCCCGAAAAACTGGGTCCAAAGCTCGCTTCCATCTTCGCGACTACTAAAATGCTTGCGACAATTTTGAAGCACATTTTTCTCTATATGCCAGACACATAGAAGGTGTATAGCATGTGGTGAAATTTCCGACGCAATAGCTGCAGGGATACCAGGATCACCGTCTGAAAGCCATGTCAGCGGAAGAGGTATGTCAAGCTCTTTGTAAAGATCTTTGATACACTTTATTAACCACCTGTAATCCTCTTCTTTTTCGCCCTTCATAAAGCACATTCCGCAGTAAAAAGATGAGTTTAGGCCAGTCACTCCAGTCAAAATGGCTAAAGGCATATGGAATCTATTGGTCTTGTAGGTACAATCAAGTATGAGGATTTCTCCATGATGCAGGAGCATATTTTTTGAGGATTTGTCGATAAAAAACAAATATTCTACTTGAGAGGTCAATTGATTTAGCTCGACCCTAGCAAACCAATCAGGATCACGCTGAAGAGCAATATTTAGAGCCTGAATTGGCGTCATATTACCCAGATGCTCGGTCCGTAGAGTAGAAATATAATTTTTGATATCCGCTGTCGCTAAAACGGGATTGTTTACATCCATGTTATATTTATTTCTTATAAAACTCAGTATCTGTTTAGGCTTTGCATGAACCCGGTACTGCTCCTGAATGTCTTCCTTTACAGCCGGTGTCATGTAAGTGCGGCGTACACATGGATGGGCGCCTTCGCTGGACCCTGCATGATTATGTTCAGAATTTCGCACTTCTTGTAACTGCCATACTGGTGATTCTAAATTTAGGTCACGAGTGGCGATAGCAAGGAACGGACAACCGACTCGTTGGGATCCAGCTCCTGGTCGTGTATTTTTTGTCTTTGATGGCCTGGGCTTTAAACCACGAGTGCAACGAATGTATAGCTTGTATTTTGCATTTTTGGGGCCTTTTGAATCTGCAATACAACATGCATAGCCATAGAGCTTAGTGGTATTATTTAAAGCATTGAGGAACTCCTCCTGGGTTTCGAAAGCTCCACCAAGCGGAGGAGATGGCATAGGTTGGGGACCTACTTCTTCATATTCATTAAAAATGAAAGGAATAGAAAGTGTTTCCGAGGGCACTATTCGCATAATTAGAAACGAATTGCGTTTAAAAGATGTTATTTTTCATATTTACTATTGGAAGAATGTGCGGTCTGCAGATCAGAAGGAATAATTGTGGAATTCATGTTAACGTAATAAAGATATAAATTTAAATAGATTTCGATTTGGAGGTAGATAAGGGCAAGATAATATATGCTTCAAACCTATTTACTCTGCAGAAGGAGATATATAAACCATTTATCTGTCATATAAATAAATAAAATGACGCGAAAGCTTTCATTAAAACTTCAGGGGTTATCTAGTTACTAGTGCAACGGTTCAGAAAAGCACAAAATCCCTAGTGATCTACCTTCGGATCTATGACCAAATTAGGTAAAGCGTGATTGCAAATAGCGATGGTGATTGCAAATATCCGCTCCCGTTAGTTACCTCTGTTTTTCCCTAAAAGCGTAAGCGGTCAAGTAGGCTGAGTATTCGATTCCCTGTTAAATTACACTGCTGTATTTAGCGGCCATTTGTGCAACTTCAATGTATTAGCAGAATATTTTTTAGTTAGCGATAATTATGGGCAAAACAATCCAAATTAAGGTCTACGGTCTGTAGCAATTTTATAATTTTCAAAATGTTACCACTCATTACTATGTCAAGTCTTATTAACCAAGACGAGTATAATTTAGCCCTAACGTCTGTACTTAAAGCGAAATCTATATGAGTTGATCACTTTCCTTTGGCTTAAACACCTAATATATTAGGCAGCTATTTATTGTAGGCCAGATTTAGAAAATTATTTTTACCATGGCAGTATCCTCATTTGCAGGTCTTAAGCAGGGCCATGGGGGACGCACATACCCTACTACTACGGTAATGTTTTTACCCTGTGGGGTCGACATGGGTTTTTGGTGGAGCCACCAAGCCTAGCTAGGCATGATCTGTATAGAAGTAGAGTTTATGCACCGCTTTTATGAATTTTCTTGACAAAAAATATATGGTGAGTTTCAAACGACCGAATGTTTTTACCCCCCTTCATTCTCCAAGCTAAGCTTAATCTGTATAATGATTGACAGCATAAAACTTTATGTAATAGCTCTATTTTGTATTCTCCATCACTATCTAGCTTCTAAAATAAGGAAAATTTTAGATATGTACATTTCTTCATCTATTCACTAAGATTCAAGTTATTTATCTGTGTTGTAAAGTGATCAATATCTGGTTGGACCTCCACCAGCATCTATTACCGCCTGACACCTGGCAGGCAATCCTTCAAGTAATCTTATAAGAAATTCAGCAGGCGCGGAGTGCCATGCCTCCGTAACAATTACTCGAAGTGAATTGTGCGTCCGCTGTCTTCTGCTACCATATTTGGATAGTTCCGCTGTATGTAGTCTTTCATCCAGCCCTAGACAGCTTCAATAGGGTTGAGATCAGGAGAGTTAGCAGGCCAATCAATTGGAATTATCGATCTTTCTTGCATCTCTTCCATCGTATTTTCACATGTGTGTGCAGGAGCGTTGTCCTGCATGACGGAAAGCCAGGGTTTCAGAGACACCATCCCGTCTATGAGAGGTACTATTTTCTCACTGTATGTCTCGGAGTCTATGAGGCCCCACTCCTTCTCATAAAACAAACAAGGTCCCTTCTCTGCTCCCGCAAAGCTACCCCAGAACATCTTTTCATTTCTTTTGCCAGTTTTGGAATCTATGCAATAAATTTGGCACTCTTCAGTATTCTAAATAAGATAGCCAGTCCACTAGAATATTTCAAGTCAAGAAACAAAATGTTACAGACATTTTTAGTCACCTACTCTCTTGAATGCTGCCCATCCTTCTCCCAAGTTTCGTTGGTCCAAAGTATTGATGACCAATCTTCAAAAGTCCAATGTAAATGGGCTTCGGCCCATTCTCTACGCTTTCTTATGGTTTCTTGTGATGATGGAGGCTTCTTTTGTACTGGATGGTGCCTATAGCCTCTTTTCTAAAGCTCTTTCTGTATCACTCTCTCACTAACACCAAGGTCCTTAAAAGGACCGGCGGCAAGTTCAAGATAAGTCATCCTCCGGTTTACAGATGATGAGGTTATGAATTCAATAACTCCATCAATATTCTCCCGTGAATGGGTTGATGGTCTTCCACTAACCCCTCGTGTTGTCACAGTGCCACGTTTCAGAGCATAAGCAACTTGACCTCGTGATACGTTTAGATGATCAGCTATTTTTTTGTAGCTCCAACCAGCATCACCAAATCCATGAATCTGCTAAATCTCATAAATTTCAAAAAAAACAATTTTAGGTCGTCAACTTACTAGTAATGATTGATCTTTGGTTAAGGTATTAAGTCGTAGCGTCGAGGGAGGAGGAGTCGAGGGAGTCAATTGAGCAGAATTTATCTATGAAGTATATTTAGTATCGAGTGGTTTTCTATGTATGCTGAGCGGGATGAACTTACCATATATGTATGGAATTCTTATTACCAGTGATGAAATATTTATTGTGGTCTGTATCTGTAAATCAAATATGATAATTAAGACGCAAACAATTGAAGTTGGCAAAAATCAAAATTAGAAAGTTTTGCATAAACCTTATGAAAATGAGGGGAACTTATGTAGCATAGTAAAAAGCCCAATAGACCATGCAAAAATATTTTTACTTTGGCTAAATAAAAACTAGAAGGGGCATACCCCTGAAGCGAGGATATGATCTGCATATATAGGGTGTAAAAACATTACCGTGGTAGTAGGGTAAAACGTTTCTTAACTTCTACTCCGGCAAGACTGAGCTCTAAAATTAAGCATGCCTAAGTTTCCAGGATCTACATTTTCAACTGCAAGCTATGCATAGTTGTTTATCTTTAGAGAGCCGATCTATGGTGGGTGATACCGATAGCCCTCTGAAATGATAACTGTAGCCCCTGCGACGCACCTTTTGGTAGATCATTTCCTAAAACATAGGCGGTAAGATCAGCCTAACCCAAAATACTAGAGAGACAAAATCAATTTTACTTCACAATCAAAAAGACCATATTAAAATAATAAATATGTAAATCCTATTTATGTTACCTAGTCAACAAACTAGCAACCCAATATTTGGATTGATGTATTTATGATAAAAATAACAACCTAGACAAAACTTCTGTTAGATCTACAAAATCAAATAATACTCTCTTCCACATTAGATTTCTGTCTACCCTTGGTTTTTTTAATTGAATCAATAATAATAATAATAATAATAATAATAATAATAATAATAATAATAATAATAATAATAATAATAATAATAATAGTAATAATAATAATAATAATAATGACAAACGTTCAACCTCTATCACTACCCGCCGAAGCTTAATACGAGTCTTTTGAAACCCTGTTTTCATCTTGCCAACAGCATGCCAAACAAGCTAAGTACGTATTCATAAAGCAAAAATTGGGAAGACACAATGGCCGTCTAATACGTTACATTGCTTGTAACTATTCAGGAAGGTCCAATCAAGATATATAGACAATGATACTCCTCGACAACGCACATAAATACCCATAAAACTGGTATTATTTCTTCCAATTTTCTTGTACAAACTAGTATTTTGGTTGGGATCTATCATCTCGCTGAAAGCAAGAGAGAGTATTGACGGCCAGTGAACTCTTTATCATAGATATCCTGTATTTTCGGTGCATAATTACGTAGCATGAAACAGCTTCTCTTTTATAGAGCATCGTTACCTAGATTCAGAAAGAAAACTTCATGTCCCAGAATTACTTTCAACTTGAGTTCGGTCTAAAGAGATAGGTTTAATCCTCATAGAGGATGACTCAACTATATCCACTTCCCGTAGGAAAATATATAACACCAAAATTAGAGCTGAGGCCATGAGGAAAGAAATACGGGGCCAATCAAGTTCTCAAGCCTTAACTTCTAATATGCAGCGATTATAGATGGATGATGAATTATTTATTCGGTATCAATTAGATGCCTCGCGACGAATATCAATGATATTTTTTGCAGTGTAGGGCCGTCCAATATGCTAGACATCACTTTGAAAAACTGCTGGTTGGTTGTATTTGTAAGACCAACAAATTTGACATGCCGCTACTCCATTTTATGGGGGTGGATCATCATAGCAATTCCTTTACAATCGGTCTTCGCTTTTTGGATCTTGATGGCCATAGGAAGCAGTCATGCATAGGATGTACATCGACAAGTCACAATAGAAGCAACTGTCCATCGAGGGTGTGAGCAGATAGTTTCTGTGATAGATTAGAATATAATATATTGTGATTTTAGCCAGGTTATTTAATTATTGTAGTTAATTTCTACCATTAATCGGTTTCAAGGTCCAATTTAATAAGGGTTTTTTAATTTCTTCCCTATAAAGCCATCGAAAAAGAATTAGGTTACTTGATTGCTTTAGTTTCATCGAATGCTGTAAATCCTGTGTAATAACTCCTCTCAAATGCGCATATTATTCTTTGGAGGGTGACAGTAAATAAAACTTTACCAGTGGCCGGCTAGGTCTTAAAATATCTCGTGGATATATTATCATTATTAAAATCATAATTTAAGATGATTGACCAATTATTTAAAATAGCGCTGAAAATAATTTCTTCGGCAGAATCTATAGTTACGTGAACAGGGGGCTATCGGTATCACCCACCCGATACGATCTATGGACCCTCATTTTTGGGTTTGCCTAAGTCGACTTGCACTAATCCTTTTCCGGCCCAATTTATGGTCATTAACAAGGATTAGCAATTTCAATCTCTTAAGTCTTCCATCTTTATATCACTAAAAATCTCCCTGATTCAATCTTCTCGTAATTTCAATGAATCAACTTGTTAGCTATCATCCTGGCTCAAACCTAGGGGCACTATGATTGTTAACACTGGGAACTCTATGGCAAAACAATACGGAGTCTTACACCGCCTCCAGTTTGTGCTAACTTAGAGAGTGGCAGTTTGAGGGATTGGATAATACGGATAGATCAAATGTAGATAATTTCTTTGACAGGTACAACGATATTATACAATGATACTATTGTGAAGTATTAATGCCCAGATATTTTTTGGGTTTAGTCTAATATTTTCACACAGAAGATTTGCTATTTGATTTTTCAAGCATCAAAGAGCCATATTTCGATCATTATCATAACCTCCCTTTTGGAGTTCACATGTTGAGCTCTTTCACTGACCTCCAAGTGCCTAAAAGGGCCGTAGAGAAGTTGAAGCCATGACATCCGACGACCTTCGAGAGTTGATGTAATAAACACTTCAGCTTCTTCGGTATCCCTAGAGGAGAGGACCATTGGCCTACCACGGGATGTCTTAACTTCAATTTATGGGACTTGAGCCGCCTATCTGACTTGACTTCTTTCTAAGCCGAGATTTTTGGCGATACATTTGTATGACCAATCTGCATCGCAGAGTGTTTTGACCTGGAGATATTAGTACAGATATTATTATACTGTGATAGCACAAATAACCTGAGTACGTTGATAAGTTTTAAATGGTGGGGCAGATGATGGACAGGATGAGTGATGTGCAACTGATGCCTGAGAGACCAGGCCAAATATTTGGATTTTCTCCAGTATCAAAACTAGCAGGGATTAGATCTTAAGCGAGATTTTAGCGTTATGTTTAACAATACCATGTAAGCAGGGTAGCAATAATGTTATTGTTACTTGCAATGTCTATCGCTTGTATTATAAGGGTAAACAAGGAACAATTATTATCCCTCGTGTTATGAGAGCGCGCCCAGGATTTGTCTGGCTTTGATTACCAAGCCGTTGAGAAAAAGAAAACCGTTAATACTTTACATCATTTCAGTCAGTAGCGGTGAGCTGAGCCTCGGAAGTTCCATTCCTATTGCCAGCCGAAAGTATCTTTCAAGTTCACCGTAGATCTAGTTGCTTTCCAAAAATAATGAATCTTTAAAGGAAAAAAAACAAAAAAAAAAAATACATCATGTTTACATCTTGATGTTTTGGTAGTTAGGCGGTGTGTTCTAAATCTGATCACATCATTGACTGGTATGTATCTACTGTATCAGTGAAATACAAGTTATGCAACTGCACAATCATTTCTATAGGTGAGGATCAATAACGGATGCTTATTGTACAACTAAATTGCAAGTCTCAAACACTTGCTTGATTACCATTACTTGGAAGCGGCTACAGAGCCTTTTTTTTTTTTTTTAAAAAAAAAACTACAAGTAGCCAGATATTCTGTTATGTATAGAGGTTTTTCGATATCATCCCTAAGAAGAAAGCTTTGCAAGGGACGAAGCATTCTATTTCGCAATATTACACATTGCTAGGCCTGTAAATTCAGTGTCTCATATTTGTTTTTCTAGGACAACTTTGGATAAGCAACGATATATTCAGCCAATCATGAAAGTTATACCGCAGAATCCCCGAACCGCCATCATTTTTGGCTTCGGACAGCCATGGTCCAAGCGTCTTTTTGACATTGCAGGGATAGCCATAGCTAGTTAACTGAACCAGCGCCCTACGCCTCAATGTAATCAATCCTATCAATATCTTTATTTGTGATTTCTGTACGGTTTAGATGGAAGGTAAAGTAAAGATGTTACGTATGAATTCCATTTCCTCTGTAGATTCAAAGTAAACAAATAAATTAACAAATATTCTCTGTAGGTGATTTATAAAATTCACACATCTTCGATTCATTGCAGTAACTTAAATCTCAACCACATAAGGTATCTGGAAATCTAAATATTAAATATCACATTAGTCTTCCTACTATCTTGGTAAATCAATCTTATAAGAATTACAAAAAGTGAGTTGTGAAAATACCGACTGTTTGCGCCTATTTTACTTACTTATCTTCATATACTTATTTTACAACCAAAATAAATATTCTACTACCTCAATGGCCTCCTCTATACATGCCTCAGTGTCAGAAATCACGGTCGGAATGTGTGAAGACGCTTGTGCATTTGGAGAATTAGTGTCACGTGGTGACATGAATGAATCATTTATCAATAAAGAATAAATGAACAAATAAATAACCCTATGATTTATTAGCTATAGCGACAATGAAAGTGACAACATCAGTTGTATTTCGTCGGGAAAAAATCATTGAAGATTCTCAGACACCTGGTCTTCTACCTCCACCCCCAGACTCTTTCTCAACCTATGAATTACTTCAAGAAGAAATTCGATCCAGGACAAAAGATCAGGGTTTTGATTCGGTTGTTAGTCGATCCTACCAGCATAATTCATAGATAGTACGACGATGTCTGGAATGTGTAAGGGCCCGGAAAAAGCCAGAATGAACGCAAATTAGCGGATAAAGATCGGATAAGAAATAAATTTTACTCATAAAATTGTATGCCCCATGGGAATATAAGCTGTTGCTGAAGATAGAGAAAACCCCGAAAGCTCATGGTCAATTCGTCACAAGGCCTCTATCTGACCAAAGTAAAACACACAACCATTGTCCTGAAATCGGGATTGCTAATCATCGTCGGTTGTTATGGGACACAAAGTTGTCGGTCAAGCTCGAGAACGAGGTCACTGATGATAAGTTATATTTATCTATAAAGGTCAGCTAACTACGTGAACTATCAATTTTTTATACTTTTCTTCTAGCTACTTGAGTGATTCCAACCTCCTTGATTGATCTAGAAATTAGTTGTTCACTACGCCTAATTTAAACGAGTGACTACTATCACTCACTCACTGCTTATATATTCATTCCTAATATTCAAATAGAAGCAATTCAAGTTTTTTTTGTGAACTAAAAAAAAAAAAAATTGGAATTTTCAAATGTTAGTTTTAAAAAAAATTTTGATGTCTATTACTGTTTTTGTTGTCCCAGGCAACGAAAATTGATTATAAAACTTTTCACCAATTAGAGAAAATATTAATGTCAGAAGTGTATTCAAATATTTTATAAAACCACATGTAATAATTCTATCAAGTTATTTTGTGGCGCAGGGCGCTAGTTCAGTTAGCTAGCTATGGCTATCCCTGCAATTTCAAAAAGACGCTTGGACCATGGCTGTCCGAAGCCAAAAATGATGGTGGTTCGGAGATTCTGCGAAGTAATATAGAGAAAGAGGTTGGTAGTGTGATGTAAATAAAGGGTTCGTAATGCTTGCCAATCAAATAGGTCTAGCTATATATTATGCAATTATAATATATTTCCATTATGTCTTTGATGGTCTAACGGTTATGATTTCCGCTTGTCATTAGTGGTCAGACGCGGGAGACCGGGGTTCGACTCCCCGTCAGAGAGTCCAAGATTCTGTCTCATGTGTAGAAGTAATGGAATTTTATTTACATTTTTTGATTAACAAATCAGAGTAAATTTTGTCATTCAAATCCTGAGACTCTCGTCTTAAGAAGTTTATTTGTGTATGTGTTATGTTATACCAATGAATAGTTTATTTATTTAAACAATCACATCATTTCGAAAATCTCTGATGTTTTTTTTTTCAATTTTGACTCTGAGGTGTGGAGAGTCAGTCTGTGTATATATGTAATATTTCATTCGGAGATGAGTTAGCTTTTCTTGTCATGAAAAATAAGCCTTGTCTGATCAATCGCGTCGCGCTCAAAATGGGGAAGACGCTAAGAACTTGCCCCTAACTATGAACGTTTTTGGCCATAGAATTGCTGATTTACATTATTCAATGTAAATATATCATTTTTTTGTATTTACATACAGTATCGAGATCATCATCCTGCTGAAACTATCAATCTTCTATTGCGTGACACACAAGAAAGAACTTGTTTTTTTCAACGTAGTAACTAGCACAAACACGCCAAATTACACTAGAAAATATGAATTCGTTGAAAATCTTCCCGTGAATTGGATATACTTTAATTACCATGAGAATAATTTTATGATTGGATGATGGGGGTTAGGTTTTTGCTAAACTGATCATGAGTGACTAGACTAAGGAAGTCTTATTAACCACTAGCAATTCTATCGAGCGTTTATGTTTTATGCTTTATCCTACTAAATCTCTATATTTCCAAACAATGTAGATAGAAATTTAAATGAACTTTAAGAAGCTCAGAAGATTTAGGGCTCCAATCCTTGTATCATATATGACCGAATTTGATAGTAAAATACAAGTCATAGTATAGGCGTTTTATGTATAAAGATCATGTAGAATTATCGTTTTTTAATATGATCATTTGGCCATTTACTCTCTGGAAGACTGCCTCTGTTTTGTTATTTTTTATTCGAGTCTTTCATTTTAAACCCTGCTTGTAAGAACTAGGAAAATTTTAGCAAATGAAACATTTCAGATTTGGTCTAAGTGTCGCTTACCGCTTGATTTAAATCATCAATTAGATCATCTGAGTCCTCGATACCAACACACAATCTAATAATATCCTCAGGCATACTTCTCAGAGCTCTCGTTTCGGGACTAATGCTAGCGTGACTCATTTTACAAGGCATGCTAATTAAACTGTTGACGCAGCCAAAACTCACACTTATACTCCATAGCTTCGCTGATTCTACTATTCTCTCAGAGAGACCTATATCTCCTGTCTCAAATGATAGAACAGCTCCTGCACCTCGGGCCATCGACCAATGCAAAGCGTATTGTGGATGAGACTTGAGTCCAGGATACCGGACACGAAGACCACAGGATTCAAGGAATTCAGCGATCTTTTGAGCATTAGACTGTTGCCTTTCCATTCGTATTGCCAACGTTTTAAGTCCTCGAAGAAAGAGAAATGAATCATTAGGTGATAATCCGCAACCAATCGAATTTATAATGAAGTACATTTCGTTTCCGAGAGCTTCATCTTTTACAGCTAAAACGCCGGCCATAATATCGTGATGGCCGGAGAGATATTTTGTTCCTGACTCGTACACAATGTCAGCACCGAGTTCTAGAGGATTCATAAGCATAGGAGACAACATTGTATTGTCTACTACGACTAAGGCTTTGGAATTTATGGAATGTGTAACCTTGGATATTTTTGGAATATCTACAATCTTTATAAGTGGGTTTGTAGGCGTTTCTAGAAGAACCAATCTTGTCTTGTCTGATAATTTCTCTTGGATGGGATCTATCTCTGTCGTATCGACGTGGTGAACGATGATTCCATGATTTGCAGACATAAAGGTTAGTAATCTGTTTGTTCCACCATACAAGTCATTGCCTGTAATCACTTCATCACCAGGATGCAACATTCGAGTAATTATATCTAATGCTCCCATTCCGGAGCTAACAGCTAATGTCCGAGATGCCTTCATTAGCTTGGCCAAATGATTTTCAAGCTGGCTCCTTGTTGGGTTTCCAGATCGTGTGTAGTCGTATTCGGAAGACCCACCGGCTAAAGTTTGCTTGAATGTAGCTGACTGGTATATGGGCATACTTGATGCCCCATACTGATCTCGATTATCAGAGAAAAGTAGCTCAGTAGCAAACGCATATTTTCGAGCCTGTGGTGGATTTTGTAATGTTGGTGACAATGGCGATATAGCTTGACCATTTACAGGTAGCGGTAAGTTGACTGAATTTTCTCCCATCTAGTCTACACTCTCGAGATCCCTTGTATTCAGCGCACTATTATTCTTCGACTGAATGATATCTATGCAATTTATTTTGCTTCAATGATATCGAAGTGATTCTAAGATGGATATATTTATTCTTTTAAAATATCTATGCTTGCTCGGGTCCATTCAAAGATACGCAATCAGCATAATGAATTGCATTACATTCTTATCTAAAAAGTGGAATCTCTTTTAGTTTTGTTTGTTTATTTAGCGACGAGCTAATTTTTATTGACGTGACAATTAATTGGTCGATAATATTCTGAGCCCAGTAAGACAACAAGGTTAAATGCTTTTCTGTATCGATCAGAGATTAATATTTATTTACAGGGCTAATATTGCGCTAAATTACCAAACCCATGTACATGGGTTTTCTGGTCATTCAAATTTTAGTCTTATTCTTTAGAACCTCTGTATATTAATACGCTAGTGACCGCCAAAGAGTATTTTATAATGAAGTTATAAGCCACCTACTTTTGGTGCAAATAGAGTTTAATTTTCATTATTTAATTTTATGCAAGTTATAATGTTTTATGCGGAGATATTATATGTCGTGTGCTTTTTTTTTAAATATCGTATCGTCAGGGTGAGGTTTCCGTAAACCAGATCTCCCCTATTAGTAATGACCGTTAAGCTAGAATAGTAATTAGAAGCTCGAACATCTAGAAATAGGGGTACCGACGAATATTTATATATTCGTCCAGGAGGGATATAACAAAAAGATAGTTACATATCATCTTAGATTTTACTATATTGAAGTATAGTTGAAATCCATAGACATCTTGTAACTAAGTTATATATAATTACAATTTACTATTTACTATTTGGTATCTTAGAACCAGAAAGGTCTCCGCATAGAAAGAATACTAAGCCTTATTTGGATTCGCTCCTGCTCTAGAGCCTAACCCGTGTCATAATACTGCCTGTGTACTATTTACTCAGCTACAGCTACCTGCAATATGGCTGCATGCAAAGATAGTTGTTGTTTTCGACACTCCAGGCAACTTCATTTATGATATGGGAAAATTCAATAGAGAAACTATATTCAATCACAGTAATTAAGCAGGAGAAGAGTTTTTCTGAGATCTGGAAATATAGGGAATCAGCCCTCTTTTAGTTACAATTTAAAACAGGAGACACTAGAGAGATTGTGAGTCTGGAATTGGAATGAAGAGAATGCTAGTATATAGGTCGGATATAACTCTAACAAATTATACATTCGAATCACAAAAATCATATTTAAGGATCTGGCCCTAAAGGAGGCTGGTAATATTGCTGTGAAGAAACAGCAGTCATCTAAGTTAACTAAGTCAGTATCTTCTAATTTGCACTTAGTCTTAAAAAGTTGATGGAATAATAGGAACACATGAGATAACTGATTACCTTTCATCATAGAAGTACAAGCTGTGGGGTCTATGATAATATCACAAATAAGTGTGCTATGACATTTTATCGTGCTAAATCTATTTAATCCCGTCTTTGCCTTTCAACAACCGCAAATGACACCGACTCGATGTTTTTTTTATGGTTGACTTGAATTTGTAATCTTATCTTTGCTTAGATGGAGCATCTGACTTGATTGGGCGTATAGATTCACCATTGCACTGTACAAGATGTGTAAAAGATTTTATTTCATTTGAATGAATATATTTAAATCTTGATGGTTCTATCCTAGTAGTATACTTACTAATGGTAATTCTGTGGGTTTAGAACATGAAGTTGCCTGTTGTGACGCCTAACTTGAAGATCAAGAGCCCTGCTAGTATTCGATTAGGGACATGGTCACCCAGGAATATAAAAGAAAACGTCAAAAAGATCTAGCATTAGAATTGTATCCTATACCTGGCCATCCGTAAGTTGTCAAATTTAATGGCTATATAGGCTCCCTGTTGTTCTTCGAAAATCTTCAGTAACAGCTGAGAGAGGCCCTCACATTGGGCCACTCATAATAGATA
Source organism: Oidium heveae (assembly GCA_003957845.1). Classification (NCBI taxonomy): domain Eukaryota; kingdom Fungi; phylum Ascomycota; class Leotiomycetes; order Helotiales; family Erysiphaceae; genus Oidium; species Oidium heveae. The sequence goes on from QVIK01000222.1 coordinate 52,513, forward strand.
CCGTAAAAATTGGACCAGCTCTGATAGAGTTATGAATATTATTTTTATAAATCAATTGGAAGAATAAGAGCTCTAGGGTCTGCCTTTACGAAATAAAGATCTTTCCACTTATGTTGATTCCTCTCTGTCTCTATTTTAAAATAAATATCCTGTTGTTACTGAAGGTGAATTTGCGTTCTTGTAAACTACTGCTGTCTAGCCGTCGGTATTTAAGCATGGAGTAAATCTACATGGGGATCTAGAGAGGTGACAAAAAATCTCTGTCTTTTGGATATGAACGCAGTAAATATAGCCCAGCAAGTAATAAGTAATAGAAAATTGAGTAGAATAGCAGTCGATGGCAATATGATACTAGTGCTGATGAACACTCTACCATTTGTCGTTGAAATTCGATTCCAGAAACAAATTTCGAAATTAGTCAGGATGGTTTCCTGTGTAAACACAAAATGGTGTGGTTCACGTCGAATGTGTGGGTAAAGTACTATTACCTCTAATGGGCGCAAAAGGCAAGCGCAAAACTTTGCTCTTAAAGCATGTTGTGTACATAACGGAACTCCCACGTAACCTAGTGAGTGGTGAGAGGTTCTGTAAATGGGGTGGTCGTCTGTGATGGAACTACATTGACATATATTGATGTTGAGAGGCGAGTCTTTTTCCTGAGTCGATAGATGCCCAGAAACATTTAAAAGTGTCATGGAACAGGATGTTTTTATTCATCTCGTGATATATAACCTAATACGTACTCTTGAAATCTGTTTGGGCATCCATCGAGCTAGCACTATCAGATCAGATTAATTTGATCAAAATTAAACGTGCGATTGCATTAACAGGTACACCAGCCGGTCTCTATGGGAATTTTTTAACAGGTTCTTATGAAGAATATCCCGTTTTGCACTTCATAAAACCCGCAAACAGCTAGCTTATGCCCAAGATAAAGAATAGCAAACTCGAGACGGTAGTAATGTCATCTATACCGGAAACTTTGACATTTTTACTAGGCGATTTTTTATTTGTAAGCACATTGTACATTGTTACGAGAACTTAAAAGAACCTTCCAAATTTTTAGAAGGATACATCGTTAACGATCTTGACCATTTCGGGCTGGATAGCAACTTGCTCTTCGCCCTAAATTTCAAGGTTCTGAAATGAGGGATCTCAGAAACATAGATGAGAGTCCGATACGGACTTGATATCAGATAATGAGAGTTGTCAATTTTCGAAGGACTTTTGAGTGTAGACTAGCATGTTTCTTCAGATGATGAGCCGCCGATTACTTAAAACTACGCCAAATATAAGACGATGATGGGGCATGTCATGGAGATCTATAATGAGCAGGAAGCCCGCGGTCATACTAAATCTATTGAAAGATTCATCGGGAGTAATGAAAGTAACCAGATTATTGTGGAAGAAGTTGCCTAACTGTGGAATTGTCATTCTTTGCCTTTAGCTTAGTTATTGAAAAGGCACCCTTCGACAATGTTCTATCACTTAATACATTTTGACGAATTCAAGACTTTTATCCCGTGTCAAAAGTGCCATGAACGTGAGATGATTCTTGGCGTCCAATGAAATTTTTGGGGGATTTTGTTTTTCATAACTAATATGACGAGCGTAACCTCTCGCATTAAGTGGAATAAAAATATGATTCCTAGTATTATATATGAAACTAGTTAAATTTTAAAATTATAATATTTAAATTAAATGAATAAATATCCAACTTGGTAGGTCAGTTATTGAGAAATGGTAACCATAAGAAAATGGTATGAGAATATATCTTCATTACAATCTCGAATGTCTACTACATACCGAGACTTTATACGCTAACCGTATCCCAGCTAGTCTATAAAGGGTCTAGTGTCTTATGATTTTACTAGATACCGCAACACAAATGATCCATGAACATATTGTAGCTTATTGAATTTGGCTGAGTATTAATTAAGGGAATTTCTAATTCAATCACACATTTTGCTATTCTGATCACAGAATCGGGGGTTACTAGGGCACTCCCAGTAAGAGTTCATGGATTATGTGTTAATTGTCCTGGCAACGTCACGAAATATGAATCATTTACAGGCTTAAAACATGGATTAAACCGGGCTCAAGTGGGGCAAAACAGGCCTTCGAAGTTCAATTTGCTTGTAATATTTGGCTGAATTATGGTATCCACCAATCAAAATCCACGCGAATATGCAGAGATGTCAGATGAAAATTCCGAATTAACAACATAAATTTATTGTTTGGTTCCCTAATATTTATCCCACTCTTCTTTATCCTTCAAAAACTATTTTATTTTTACAACTATGTTCATATTCATGTACCATCGCCAGAGCAGATAGTCCGATTGAGGAAATAGGGCGTCAAGACTGTTCATTAATGTCAGCTATCGGCCTGTCACAAAACATCTCGGCGTGAACATCTTGTGAACTGCAGGAAATCGCCTTACGAAATTTAACGCCCAGGCGTAGTCGGGTTCTTTTTCCCGCTTAAAGATGCCAAGGCAGCCTGTAAAGTCATACCGTTACTAAGTGAAGCGCAGATATTCAAGAGAGAAATGTTGAATCTGTTTGTCTTGTCAGTGCAACAGAGTAGTAGTGCTTCTGGAGCCTTTTCAACAAGTCGATAGACTCAGGATGTGCGAAAAATATACGCGTAACGCGAGTGTTGTCTTCATGCGTTGCAGTATCGAATTCGTAAAGCCATTTACCTCTTTCGAGCTCATCCTTGAGCCACTGTCAAGCCTCCAAGTTGGACATTCCTATGTGCTTGGTTGAGATTATATAGATCTTTCTGGCAGCCAAAATTCTTTTATTTTCAAGTTGCGCTTCTAACGCAGATATAGGTACTTTGCGCGTTGCCATATCTTGGATTCCCTCTTTTGGAAGGATTGGCATGGCTTTCGGGGCCGTATGACGGTGAACTGAATGGCTTGTAACTTCAGAGGAGGATAGATGATGGTGATATCGATGGTATACATTGCCTGTAAGGTGTGAGCAAAGCCGCTCGGTACTCATAGCCAAGATCACATACCATTTTTGGGTAATAAGATTTTCTATTTCTACAATACAAAATGGAAATCTACATTTCAAGAGCTTTTTGTTTTTCGACGCTATGATATGTGAATATCCTCATGGATTCTCTTGTTATAAGTTCCATGTCGATCACAGGAAAATCTCACACATCTACCTCTCTTTCATTTATGAAGATTATAGTATAGCCTTGTATATTTCCAAGTACAATACCGTATCCTTTACCCATTGGAATGCTCAAGAAATACGTTAAGAGCGTTAAGATGTGTATTATTACCTGCTGTCTGAGGCTGAAATGGCTCCGCGATTAGGTTCTTATCTGTTGAGGAAGGATTTATGGGGTCTACTGTGTTCAATTTTCGTTATCCATTTTTGTTATTTTTCAGTTTTTGATAAGGATTATGAATATAAAAATGAGATAGGTGGAGGATAGATAACTGTAAGAGATGAAAGAGATGATAATGGATATCTAACAATTATCCATTTTTTCCTTGTGGGCTTTCTACTATTGAACTCCCCTTGAGACATTATAATTTCAAATATCATACAGAATTCCTATTCCATATCATGCAACGAATTTCTCCTGTCCATCCACACCTAGAAATTGTGCTTTTAACGCATAATGGTAAAGTACCTAATAGTTTAATAATTCACCTCTAATGTTTATGTTTTTTTCAAGCTTCTTAATTACTACATTATACGCATATTTAATTAGTTATTTGAATATTATCCAATAATCTCAGAATGAAACTCATAGAGAGCGGGAAACTATCTGTACGAGACATTGATCTATGTCTTCTGAATTTAAGTAAACAATAAGCAACGCGCTATGTTATGATCTTGTAAATAGACGCACATCGACCTGACTTAAATCCCTGCTATGGGCCCGCTTATTGAATGATCCATGTATAGTCACTGGGAACACCCTGGTAAGTATTTATTTTTGGATCAGAATAGCAAAATGTGTGATTGAATTAGAAATTCCCTTGATTAATACTGTGTTGAGTGCTACGCAAAGTAAATAATAATTATGTTGATAGGCGTCTTCACCAAGTAACTGCTAGCTGTATATCGTGAATAAAAGTGTGTTCATTTGAATTCTCATCGAAATTTATCAAGCTCATAATATATTCAGATTCTCATCACCATTACTTCGTCAACTTTTATTCAATTTTTTTACTTTTAATTGTGATAGCTATCGAGATTATCTTTGATAATTATGATCAAATTTTTAAAAAATAAGAAAGGAGTTGCCAAAGAGAAAGTAGCTTTTCTGATTTAATTCCCTCATAACTTTTTCTCTCCTGCGTATATTTTATAATCATATTATTATATTCTGATTTAAAATCTATTGCATAAATATTTTATATAGATTTTTGTCACACTGCGTTCTTTCCGGCATTAGAGAGTGACAATTGGATGGGACTAGGTTGAAGATGAAATTCGTCAGGGATAGCTGGGGCTTGAATGTTGAGTGAGAGAGACTGACGGAGCGCGCCATAACGTGTAAAAGTTCCTTGTTTGGCACACGAGTATATGTATGTGAATGTACACACAAGTGAGAGAAAAACATTGGCGTTACTATAGCAACTATATAATTATGCAGCTCAGGTAATTTGCTTTTATTTTCACAAAGTAGTCTAGGACTTGACCTCTGATCTATTCTTGCTTTGGTATAAATATCTTCAATTCTTGCAGGGGAGGTGATCGGACTATGTAGACAACAGGGGTGGTTTCTGAGGACGTTCCATAAATAAATATTTTCATTTTTACTCCTTTTTAGAAAAATAGATCTTCAAAGTGGGCGATGCAGGGGGAAGCAATTTTCACTTCCGGGGGCTTTCGGAATCATCCACTACTTCATTATCGACAAGCTGTTGTGAACATGGTTCTGGATGGGAATAAGGTTTATTGATATACCAAAAGGTAATAAGTGATTCAAATTATTAAGAAAGCTATTGAAGGAGAATCCTCTTCTTCGAGTTGCGATGCTAGTAGCTATTGAATCATAATACATTGATTGACAAGACACATCTACATTTACTTTATATATGTTGGCGCCATGATCCAAAGTGATTCTGAGGCGAATACTCAGCCAAATCAAACTGCGTAAGTGACACATTAAACTTGTAGACCATTCAGAAACACAGGATTACCATCTCTGATAGCAGATTCCAAATAGTCAACCCAAAAGTTTGGTATCCAAGGTTATTTTACGACCATTATTCAATAATTTAATTTTTGACAACAATAGCAGTGAGGCTCGCGATCACTGCGCGAATGAGCGCACATTCTTGTCATATCTTCGACTCGGTGCATATATGTCAGTAACTAGTATTGCTATTGTATTCTCATTTAGTTTTGATTATCCGCATCCTTATTATAAGACACTGCCTACGACAAAATATCTAGCTATCGCCTTTTGGTGCCTCAGCATCCTTTGTCTTGGTCTGGGCTTCTGGACTTACTGTAGGACTTTGATGAAATTTAGTTTGCAAAAAGCTATTGTTCAATCCAACTGGGTAACCCAAGTGGTAAGTCGTAAATTTCCTCCAACAAAACCAACTTATTGGTGGATAAATGCTTTTATCTCTAATTGAAAATTTCTTGCCGTGATTCCATGTATTCAACAAATTGCTCCGGCTGAACCGAGTATCTTAGATTCTTGCAACTATTGCAGCATTTATATGTGCTTTATGTCTCTTTTTACCATCTATTGAGAGGTAGAAGACTTTTTTCACTACGACCTTTACAAACGAAAAGTTAGATGAGAAAGAGAAGCTTGGAAACAATACCGGTCTAAGAGAAGCGGAGGATCAAAAGGTTTTAATTACAGCATTTTGTTATGGAACTTGGGATACGCTCATGGTTTTATAGCTGTTCTTGTGGCTTAGCATAGCCCAATTTATCATCTTGTTGAGCTCCTAAGATTTATCAATCTATCAATTTCGATCTAGACTCAATCACCTTTACTTTGTATGAAAGATCTCTCCTTTGATAAAAACGCAAGACATTTGTGGTGGCATTTTTGAGGTGCAATATGCACCCACACCTAATCCTAATTTTGAAGTATAGTTGTTAGGCGGCTGATAGGGAGCACCCCCATGTCCGTATTTGTTTATTTAAGGCCCTACCCTAGACTTACACTTTAATGTCCGCTTTTGGTACAGGGCCGGCAGAGCGGGGTTCAAGGCAAGACGGTTTAATGGTTTATCCGTAACTTCGATGCTCATTATTTCACGCGTCGTCATTTCGGTGGGTGAATAGGCGCGTTTTTGGAATTCTTATTGAACAAGTTGAATATCTTTATATGGTACTCAAGCCGCGATTCCTAAAATACTTGAGACCAATTAAAAGCGTATTATAAGATTACATAAACTTGATTTCTGACTTTTGTTATTATTTTCACATCTATCACCTAGTGAGTAAATGTATGCTAGTATTAAGCAGTTTGTTAAATATTGAGAGGACAGTTTTCATTTAAAAAACTAATATAATTACTCTTACTAGTACTTTATAGCAGTAGAGTCCTATAGAATTAATTAAGCAGCCTTTTCATGATTGCTTTAGAATAATTAGCTGGCATACTATACGCTTAGTTGAATGATCTAAGGATTCAGTCGCTTGTAAATAAGATTCTGGATACTGATTGTTGACTAGGTAACGGTTAAAAGTTTCCATAATTCTACGCCGTTGCTCAAGACGTCGTAGAAATGCGACAAAGCAGAAGCTTAGTTATGCTACATTCTCACCCTTCCATCACTTTGGTATACGTATGAGGTAGCCTCAAATATGGATTTAACTTTGACCGAGTCACCGCGAGGAACAAAGCGTAAAGCAGAAGATTCCAAATCTGCAGATATCCATCCACGGAGAATCCAGGAAAGTTCCATACTACTAGTCCTAAGCTCATAAGCTCATATATGGAAAGGCTCTTGACCCTGATGTTGTCAACAAAATTGCAGCCGGAGAAATAATTGTAGCGCCTGTCCATGCTCTTAAAGAACTCATTGAAAATGCTGTGGATGCTGGATCAACCTCCCTTGAAATACTGGTCAAAGAAGGTGGTCTGAAATTTCTTCAAATTACAGATAACGGTCATGGAATAAATGTAATAATACTCCTAGCTTTATATAGCTATGAACACAATTTTTAGAGCTGACTGTTGGATAGATAGAGGATCTTCCTATTCTATGTGAGCGTTTTACGACATCCAAGTTAAAAGCTTTTGACGACTTGAATTCCATTGGAACATATGGCTTTCGTGGTGAAGCATTGGCTAGTATAAGTCATATAGCCCACCTCACCGTCACAACCAAAACTAAAGATTCGAGCTGTGCCTTTCGAGCTCATTATGAAAGCGGCAAACTAATTCCAGCTAAACCTGGACAAAGTGCCGATCCTAAGCCAGTAGCTGGTCGTCAAGGAACTCAAATCACTGTCGAAGATCTATTCTACAATGTTCCCACTCGTCGTCGAGCCTTCCGCTCAGCGTCAGAAGAATATAATAAGATCATAGATGTAGTTGGCCGCTATGCAGTGCATTGCGATGGTATTGCGTTTAGCTGTAAGAAATTTGGAGAAGCTAGTGCATCTATTGCAACACAATCAAATTCTTCAACTATCGTTCGAATTCGACAAATTCATGGAAGTTTAGTGGCGAATGAGTTAATTGAATTTGAATCGTTCGATGAGATTTATGGATATCATGCAAGAGGCTGGACTACAACTGCAAATTTCCATGTTAAAAAGACTACACTACTTCTATTCATCAACCACCGCCTAGTCGATTCCACTATCATCCGGAAGGCTATTGAGCAGACTTACTCTGCTTTTCTTCCCAAGGGCGGTCATCCTTTTACTTACCTTAGTCTAGAAATTGATCCTCAGCGTGTGGATGTAAATGTACATCCCACCAAAAGGGAGGTAAATTTTCTCAATGAGGATGAGATTGTTTCAAAGATATGTTCTGATATTAGTGCTAAACTCGCAATCGTAGATACAAGCCGAACATTTCCAGCACAGAGTCTACTGCCAGGGGCTGGTATACCCATCACTCCATCATCATCATTACCTAAGAATACTGAGGTATCTAGTAAAGTGGGAATAACTACACCTAAGCCCAAGGTTTATGAGAATAATCTTGTTCGGACTGATTCAAAGCTTCGAAAGATTACAAGTATGCTACTACCAAGTACTCCTGGAGAAAAATCATATTCAACAAAAGTAGAAACAGTAGAATATGAATCATCCGATCGAGAACCGGTCATATGCCGTCTAATGACTATCAAAGAGCTTCGTGCTGAAGTTCGTGAACAAATCCATAATGAACTTACAGAAATTATTGCTAATCACACATTTGTTGGCGTTGTTGATGAACATCGCCGTGTTGCAGCGATTCAAGGCGGAGTAAAGCTCTTTCTTGTTGACTATGGAGTATTATGTAATGAGTACTTTTACCAAGTTGGACTCACTGACTTTGGAAATTTTGGAGTGATCCAGTTTGATCCGCCCCTGGATCTAAAAGATATTCTTACTATGGCTGCTGAAGTTGAAAAGATGCGTGTGCAACCGAACACAGAGGACGACTTTGATATTCAAGAAGTTGTTGAGACAGTTCTAAACGAACTAATTGACCGCCGCGAGATGCTACTCGAGTATTTCTCTCTTGAGATTTCCGAAGAAGGTATGCTAAACAGTATTCCTCTTCTTTTAAAAGGCTATACCCCAAGTCTGGCGAAGCTACCTAGCTTTTTTTTAAGATTAGGTCCGTATGTAACATGGACCTCAGAAAAAGAATGCTTTTCTACCTTTTTGAGGGAACTCGCAGCATACTATGTTCCTGAACAACTTCCACCTACTTGTGCACAAGATGGTGTGGATATATTAGATGATCCCATTGAAGTTCGTAGACGTGAGATTAACCATGCTGTTGAAAATATAATATTTCCCGCTCTTAAAGCACGATTAATCGCGACGAAAGCACTGCTGAAGGGTGCAGTTGTGGAAGTTGCAAATTTGAAGGGACTTTATAAGGTTTTTGAAAGATGCTAAGGAGCAAACTGTTATACATATTGTTAAATTTGTCAATAAGCCTACTCTTTTGGAGCCACTTCTTTCTTGTATCAGAATGAGAAATTCTCGTTAATCTATAAGTAATAATCTACAAAGCAATTAAATGATGTTTTTTTCTGACGCTGAAAGGATATATAGTACCAAAATTGAGAACAAGATAAAATACATAAATCAACTTGACTAGAAAGAAACTATTAAAAGTAAATTACTACTTAATAGTTATAGATAAAATATATTATCGGGCTAATATCCAGGACTTACTCTAAATCTAACATAAGTTTAGACACGAAAGGAGGCACAATCCACATAGAAGAAGCTTTTAATTGGCCTTACTTTGGCCGACTGCTGGACAAATAAGTAGCATATTCTTGACCGTATGCTAACTAAATATATGTACAATTTCCAATTCACTTACTATACCAATAAGCAATAAGTTTAAAGCTGTTGACCAATTAGCAAGGTTGGTTTACTTGTAGACTATAGTTGGATGTGAATTAAATAAAAATTAAATGGAGATATCTAAGAAAGTCTAATCTTATATTTGTAATCGATCTATGACGGATTAAGGTGGAAATGTCTTTAGTGTGACATCATTGACGCCATTACTAAGGCTTCTGTGCCTGTGCCTGGTTGTTCACTTAAGGCGCCCAAGATGTAATTAGTACACACGTACAGACCATCTGTGAATAGTTTAGATGTAGCTTCGTACCTCGTTTTCTTCTTCAAAGGATTGTGCAACCTCTTTGTTAATTTAGTAATACTATATGTTTTCAAATACGCGCTTAATATCATCTACTATTTAAATTCTACGTTCTAAAATCCTTTTAGCTTCCTCTTGCGATCCTAAACGTTTCACTAGCAAAAGTGTGTATCCTGCAAATCGATAATAATATTCGAGGCAAAAATTAAGTATACGATATTTATAATTTCCCTTTCATTTATACTTCAAAAATTTTTTTATAAAAAAGGAAAATCTATTTTATGAGTTGGCCACCTGCGAAAAATTTTTTTTTTTTCAAAGGTGCAGCTGAATTCATGCTATTGTCCAGTCCTAGAACTGTGGATGTTAAATATTAGAACCCCACATACATGTCATAACCTACACTATAGCCCAGATTCATCAGTCCTCGGTAAGCACTCGCTAAAATAACCGATAACCGAATATGAGGATACTTTATTTAGAATAATGTATACTACCATGTACCATGTACCATGTACCACATATCATGTATACTAATACTTACAACGTTACGAATTATAACAACCACCAAAGCTGTACATAGGTTTAGGAGCTATTAGATAAAGGATAATGAAATTTATATAGTAGTTTTCTGACCAGCTTAGATAGAAGAGACACGAACAGTCTTAGGGTTTCTACGATATACGACATATATTTTAAAAACACGAGACACCTTGTTAGATAACCTCAAATCTATTTATTATATTTTACAATCTAAACTTTCCGGTACCTTAGAACCTTAGAACCAGCCATTTTTTTTTTTAAAAACTCATCCATTGTCTCTTATCCATCCTGAAGATCTACAACCGTATTATTAAGATGTTTAGTATTCGGAGACTATACATCCCTTATTGGCACAATTTAGTATTGGGGAACTATTATAGTTATGAGCCATATAGGAACATTTTATCCTATCTTATATGGAGGATGAATGAGTGGGAGACAGAAGATAAGGTTTTATGTAGAGATCAATCGGTTTTCTAGGAATTATGTGAAGAGATTATTTGATGTATCACAAAACTATATCTGAAAGGAAAATGGACCTTAAAATAAACAACTCCAATCCTTTGTCCTATCCATTTTCCACTATAATATAGTCGAATACGATCACATGACAGCATGGTACTATCAGCTCTATGTTATTCTATATCGATCTTCTTTCTTACGATATATTCTCGTATATTCTGATCCTCTAAGTAAGAATCTTGTGAGCACTGATAAGCCCGGATTTACCTTGTAGATCAGTCATGAGCATCCCTGTATTATATCAGGAACACAACAGGAACCGATCTATTGACCCTTATTTATTTATTTATTCTATTTAAGGTCCTAGGCCTAAGCCATACTGTCCACATTGGGTACATGACCAGCGGAGCCGGTCGGGATCATGGCCTAAGGCATGCCCTACTCTTTCACGCCCACTATTTACATAAAAAAAGGGAAATGAAAGAAATTAAAATTGAAAGAAACGGTAGCAAAGAAAGGAAGAAACAAACATTAGGGCTAGCTTAGCATTTCATACACCAAGTTCAAACCCGCCATCTCAAGTTCTGGCATTATAATAACTACTCACCTCTCGTTCAGCAAAGGATAAGTCTGACATTTAGCTATCAAAGCAACCTATAATCTCAGTAAAATCTTTAAATTTCTTGAAGCAGTTATATCCAAGAAGTTCTTTTCTAAAGGTATCCATATTCATACCTTTTCGTAATTTTCGCATTTGATTCGCATGCCGTCGGCAGCGAATAAAGTGGGTAGGAGACTTCTCCTGTCCGCAGACGCAATTAAGATCTGCATCGTACTGTTTAAAGCGACGATGATAAGCCGCGAAGTCACCATGTCCTGTTCTGGCAGCCAGTAATTCATGTAGTAGCCGCCTTGGTAATGCTAATTCCGGTGGCTTTTTGCGACGCGTTTTTAAGTCTAGATCTTGATATCGAACTGGAAATACATCGGACCACCATTTTTCTACCAGCTCTTGACGTCGCTGCTGCATTAGACGACGCAGGTAGGATAGTGTAATGTGGTTCGGCCTAGTTGTTCTCTCAGGCAGGTCTCTAAGTGCAGCACGCGCTTCCGCATCTGCTTCTTCATTGCCACTAATTCTTGAGTGACCGGGTACCCATTTAAATTCTGCATTCATACTCTTAGCTAAAGTATGAAATAAATTGGTTAGTCAGATACCTGACGTAGATTTCCCTGTTTGTAGAGCCATTACTGCGGCCTGGTTATCTAACAGTATAAATATTTTTTTCCCCATTCAGTCTCAACGTCAAAGCAGCTCGGAGTGCCATGGTAGCCCCAAAGATTTCTGCATCATATACCTCGCCACCGTGAAGAATACCCTTACCCTTTTGAAAGGTTCTCCCTCCGCGTTGAAGAACATAGCCCCATGATGATCGTCCAGGGCCTTCTGATGAACCATCAGAATACGCACATATATCTGCTGTATTGACAGTTTTTATCCAATTTTGATGAGACTGTACCCCATCTGCCTTTGTTTCAAACTTTGAGCTATATATCGGGCCTGGTAGTGGCTCCGCTGCTTCAGCTTGAGGTAGCTGATGTAAGGCTCTTTGAAGTCGAGACATTTGGATTTCAGGCCTCTTTGAAAGCCTTGGCTTCGCTTTAAATTTTAACAGACCCACATTGGGGCACATGCTCGCTCTCCATCGAAGTGGGTGACGATCATCTAGTGTATTGAGTCTAGCAGAAAGTCGTAAACGGTAACTTTCTAGGAGTATTCGAGCTGGAGGGATGCCCCCTTCCCTATGTAGAACAATATTGGGAGTGGTCCTCCAAACTGGAAGAGCAGCTCTCAAGGCTAAGAGCAAAACTTTATCAATTAGACCGCAACTCTGTGAAGTAGGCGGTGTTATGGCCCCTCTTGCTGTTAGACGTGTCATCCCTGGCCACCATACTTCCGCACCGAAGGTCGCTACTGGAATCACACATGACCCTAATACCGTTATTAAAGCCCTTGGAGCACCACCTCTCATAACTGAGTTCGTCCGTCTCAAATGCTGAGCTAGTTTGAGTGCCTTCGCGCACCAGGTTTCCACATGATACTTGAACAAAATGCGAGGGTCTAGATACACACCCAACCAGCGGATTTGTTCAGCCGAATTGATCAAATTTCCATTCACGGCAATTCCAACAGGATCTTCTTTCTTGCTACCGGGAAACTGGATTACCTCCGATTTTTCGGCATCAAACAAGACTGCATTCTCTTCAGCCCAGTTTATTAAGCTGTCTACCTCTCTCTGTACTGCAGCCGCTGACTCGGAGATTGTGCGTCCAAAGCCAAGGATTCCAACGTCATCAGCGTAGCTGAAATGTGCGATTGTGTTTTCGCTACGCATTGGTTCTGCCCTATATAGGAGAAAAAGGAGAGGAGAGATTGGTGATCCCTGAGGTAATCCACACGTTAATTCCTTTGGCTCTGTTACTCCTCCTTGAAACCTGACTTGTACTTTTCGACTCTCCAGGAACGAAGATGTCCATCGGAGTATTGAATTAGGCCAGCCTTGAGCTTGCATCCGCCATATTAGCCTATTATGTAGTACTGCATCAAAGGCACCTTGTACATCAAGTGTGGCGAATGTTGAAGCCCACCCTTGCGACTTTGCTTCCTCAATATCATGCACTACACAAGAAACAAGATCATTTGCAGATTGTTTTGGTAATGCTCCGAATAACTCAGCGGATATCCCATCGGCTCCAGGGCTGGTATTGCTACTTCCAATTGTGCAGAATTTTACCTCATTTTCCGAAAACTCCTCCGACCATGGAATGTGCCCTACGCCTGAGAGTGAACAGTTAGGAACATCATCGGACGCGGAGAATCTTGCCAAAAGACTGTCTCGAAGAATTCTAGCACGTTCTGCCTGATCGGATACAAATCGTCCCTCGTGCCGAAGCGGAGGAGTGATACTAGCCTGACGAGGGCTTGCCCATCTCATAAGTTTGAGCGTTTCTTGTATTGTTTTCATATCTTCTACCTTCTTTTTCCAATATTCTCTTTTGGCTGCGGCGACTGTAATTCTGAATTTCTTCGCCCGTGAGGTGCGCTCAGACTCGTTAATTGCATCTTGATAATCTAGGTTGGCGAATTTACATTCAGGCGTCCACCAAGCCGCGCTCCTTCCACTTTTCTTGTTGGGACGCTTACCAACGGCTTTCAATGCGCTATCTAAGGCTCAACATATTCCCTGCGCATAATTCTCTGTCTGTTCTACCGTATTTAAAGTGGTGAGTGGAGCTAGCCATTGCGAAACTACTCGGATGAATTGGGGTATATTTGCTTTGGTGACTTTGAGTTTCTCATTAAGTGTTGGTAGATGTTTATTTGATGATTTGTGGTTGGGGACAAAACCACAAATGGGTAGATGGTCGCTGGTCATGCACTCTTCAGTGCCGACCCAAGCCATAGTTTCACTTACGTTACTAAATGCTATATCTAAGTTATTTCCGGCACGATGTGTCGGTTCACCTGTAATAAGGCAGATTAGATTATGCTGCTCAGCCCATCTCTGTATCTCTTCGCCTTGGCCATAGTAGCTGTTTGCACTAGGTTGCCAAGCCCAGTAGACAGTGTTAAAGTCACCGATCGCTACTGCTCTAGATGTCGGTGTCCATGCTAAAAGAGGTTGCAAAGCATCGGGATCATGCGGTGCTTTGTACACATTAAAAACATAATATCATTTACTTCAACTCAACAATAGTTACCAGTTGGGGAGGGCGGGTAAAATTGTTTTGAGATTATTCTTTTGGAATCTTTTCTGATATATGTTGCTGCTCTAGGTCGAATATTATCACCACCGAAGGGAAGATAAAGATCAAAGTATGGGTGATTCTTTGTACGACCCGACCACCACGGCTCTTGGATTAACAAGACATCTATTCTTAGTTCACAAGCACGAGCCAATTCAATGTCTTGTGTGGTTCCCCCTCTTCCGACGTTTATTGACAAGAAGTTTATTACGTCTTGGAGTGGGTGACAGCCCTTTGGGTTGCCCTTCATAAGCGCATTGCGCCACTTATCGAGCTCTCGGCTATGGACACTTTGGAATTATTAGTAGTATTTTCATCTGCTGGCTCTTGACTACTTGTAGTGTCAAGGACTTCGATACGCATAGAGGCAGCTGATTCTTCAGTAGCTTTGGCTCGAAGTACAGCTTGGTACTCTCTCTCACCTGCCTGATGATAAGCCTTCATTTGCTCTTTGGTAGGAGCACCTGAGCGTGTTGGACGCGCAAGACATCTGCAGCTGTCGGAACGATGTGAACCACAACAGTTTCGGCACTTAGTAGCAGCCATACATGAATTTTCTATGTGGTTAGTAGAACCACAGTTTCCACACGATGGTGCCCTGGAGCAATTCTTCGTCGGATGGTGGCCATTGCACCGTTTACAAAACTTTAATGGTTGCTGCTTTTTGAANTTCTATGTGGTTAGTAGAACCACAGTTTCCACACGATGGTGCCCTGGAGCAATTCTTCGTCGGATGGTGGCCATTGCACCGTTTACAAAACTCTAATGGTTGCTGCTTTTTGAAATCTCTCGCAATTCCAGACTCATTAAAGACTCTAAAACTTGTGCAAGGAGCCTTGGGAAAATATGCCATCCAGGTTCCGTGAGGAGCCCCAGGTTTATTTCCACCGTATAGTTTTACGTGGCCTGGACGCAAAGAGCAGACCCTCTCAATTTCATCAGTAAGCATAGATTAGCTTACTTCTACCTCTCCTTGCTCTTTACGGATAGTTGCAGGGACAGTAGGGACAATAACTGGTATCCAATTGGTTGCAGATTCTAATTTTGCTCCTGATAAAAAGAGCCTATTTCCAGCATTTAGGATGGTCTCGCGAGCTTCTGTACTACAAGGACTCAGGGCAAATCCCGAGTGAACGGGCTTTACCTTTCCAAAAAGCGTAGGCGGTCAAGTGAGCTAAATCTTCGATTCCCTGTTTGTTATACTACTGTAATTAGCGGCGAATTCTTGTAACTTAGACGTATTAGCAGTATTTTTTAGCAATAATCAGGAGCAAACTAGGACTTATTAAGGCTTCTGTACTAGTTACTAGTATATCAAAAAGTATCACCCAGCCAACAAACATGTTTACTTTAAAGTTTATTTCGAAATCAGCGTCAACAACTAAGTACAGTTAAGACATAACCGATTAGCTCCTAACATACTCTTTCAATACTCACAAACCCAACTCTAACCATCTGAAGGTGATTTTGATTACTTCGAAAAGTTGTTTTCAGCATGTCAACAACATGCCATGATAGCGGAATATACATTTTCTGTGGGGAAGTCTGACAAGCGTGCTGGTCGTCGTATCAAATTTATTAATTTTAAACATCCCGGGATAGCTCGTCCGAGGCACTCAGCGGATAGAAACTCACGGCAACGTCTTCGAGATTCATTCAAAACAGGTAAAGTTCACCATCGGGTTTAGCAACAAAGTACCTACTAAGTAGGCTACGTGGTATCACTTAAAGCACGAGAGCGACCTGATGGTAGTTGGTCTCTCTCATACAGAGGCCCTGAATACTGCCATCA
>QVIK01000223.1:0-68742 GCA_003957845.1 Oidium heveae
TAGACTTAGAAAGAAAAGAGTAATGATGATCTTGTTGATCAACTTCCAAAATAGACAATCTTTGACTAAAGAAATGGGAATTTCCAACACTTCTACCTATCCTTATGCCTGCTTGACCATCTGAAATCAATTGGTCGAAGTGAAAATGCCGTAGTGTTTTCAAAAATATAGTTCCGCATGTATGTAAACCATGTTGACTATAATTAGATCGATATACTTCCTAAACCTCAACGAGTGGCTCTCATATATCAACAGGTCTTTCCCCCCTCTTGATTAATCTTGGGATTAATAAAAATATTTGAGTATGTCTTGCCAAAAATATTTATCAAGAATCTGCAACATTTCAACAATAATTAGTATATGAATTAGTGAAGCATTTAGAACATATTCAGGAGCATAATTACATGTCTTCGGATTGAGCACAAGCAACTAATGTAATAACGCTTACACGCGCGTGTCTGAAGAATATAGGCAATGAATCATGTATTTCTGCATCCCATAAAAACACCTCGAACTCCAGCGTTGCTCTTCATTTGAAAAACATCCCACACGGTACAAAACTCAGAATGAATTACTTGCCTCTAGTATTTCTTGAATAGGCAGGCTCATTATATCGTCTACCACTACCCTAATCATTGATACTAATTCCAACTAAGGGTTTACTACGTCTTCTCTTCCGTAAAACCTCACCTAATAAGCAAATAAGGGCCCTCGTAAATTTTGTGAGGCATTGATTTAGATAATACTGTCGAAGAGTAATAAAATTAGATTGCCCCCAGGACATTCAAAGTACTTTCAGACCCAATCGTAAGAAAGTCTACGATAAGAAAATGACACTTCATCCAATGACAGATTCCTTTAACTAGTTGCAAAATGGCACCTTTACTCCCTCAATATTTAGGCGTTACCAATACATATGAAATTTAATTTTTGAAATCCATAAGCGAGAAGAAGATAATACTTGGATGAATGATAGTTAGCATATTTCCAGAAGGAATTTGCAAAAGCAGTTATTCTATTTCAAAAAAAAGCCGAATCTTATAGGCAGTAAGAACAAGCTAACCTCGAAGCTTGTCTCTCTAACGGTGTATCAAAACTCAAGTGCTTCATCTCTAAATTGTTGAGTCATACATATCCCGAAGAGCAAACCGACCAGCAGCACCATCGCCATTTCAATCTTCACAAAAGCTGTGACTTTAAGATACAACTATCGGAAACTAATGCTCCGAACTACATTCTTTGAAAATGGTAAATACAATTTGGTCCAGGTCAAGAAGGTTTCAATAGTAGACAGTAAAAGAAATGTTAGTGTGAATATCGCCTATCACATGATAGATCTCTTGAACTAATCTAATTCGACCAAGATTGACGTTGCTATGAAAAGGGCATTGCATGTCCCATTTATCGAATTATTAATAGGTGCAACAAAATTTTTATTCGGTATGTTCAAAAGTGTCATATATTCGATTATTAAAATCTAAGTGCGACCCAGACGGGACTCGAACCCGCAATCTTTGCCAATCACGAGTACCGGAAAGCAACGCCTTACCATTAGGCCACCAGGCCTCGTACTCTCGGAAAATGTATTAACATATATATTGTTGTAAATTATTCTAATCATAATTTTCTTTGGGAGCTGGCGTCCAGACACCCACCATTTTCATGTTATTACACCCCTCCGTGTACAAGCCACATTCCTCTAAGATAGACGCCATGCTGGTCGTGAAATCTGCCCATAGAGGCTCATCTGTTGAACCCTTGTCACTATGTAAATTGTAAATGTAAATAAAAATTAATTTACATTAGGGCCGTTCGGAGTTGTAAAGGTGACCGAGTAAAAATTTTGTTATGGTAAACTTGTATATTACTTTCTCGTCCCCCGCGGGGATTACTCAGCAAAAACCACATGAAGTATTTTTACTTCTCTAATTGTTCCAGACTTCCGTCGTATTATCTTATCACCATGAATATTTGTTCAATCTTATTCTTGAAATACTAAATAGATATCGTATTCTTTTAAATACCACAATATTAAATTTTGAGGAAGAAAAAACATTGCAAAATGGTACTTACAGGTCTTCAAAAATTATGGCGTTGGTTAAAAAAACACGCCCTTTTATTTATTCTCTCACTACTTTTCGGACACTCTTTTTTAGCTGAAAAATATCCATTTCATATTAATTTGGTATTTAAATATTTCTATCAATTTTAAATTACAAATATAGACCGACTGATCGAGATATCCGGCTTCGAAAAGATGATTCTGAATTTTTGGTGATTTTTTTTCGTTTTTGTGCTGAGTAATCCCCGCGGGGGACGAAATAGTCATATACAATTTTGCAATATAAAAATTTGAAATCGGCCATCACTCCAACTCTGAACGGCCGGCCCAATTTGATCTCAACTAATCGCCCATTTCAAAATATCGCGATCAATCTCGCATCATTACCGCAATACATTTTCACTATATGTCACTTTTGATGATTTAATAATTTGCACAACAGTATTGATTTTAAGTTTCTTATCCGAAAATTTAAAAGGAAGTAATTGGTATTCCTGAAAGTAGCGGTTTGTTATAAATCGTATCTGCTTGAAAGTCGAAGCCAGAAGGCAGTAGAGGTTAAGCTGTAAGTCACCTCGTAGAAGTCTCAGATACGAATGATAAACGCAAGATGGGATTTCTTAAATGAAGTAGTTAAAGTAGATCAAAGATAAAATAGACAAATTGACTGAATTGAGTATATCGAAGTAAGAGTGGTGTTAGATACAATTCTTAATATTACAAAGTTGCTAAGCTGAAGATTGAACTCAGCGGAATCCAAATGTTATATACACAAATCTCCTAACTCCAATTCCCTATAAGACCCTATAAATAGACAAATGTCACTGAGATTATCATTATCTTAGCCCCAAAATTATAACACTGTCACGCTTACCCGCACAGTCACGATAGCCTCATTCTCAATGTTGTAAGAATCGAGTTGTAGAATTAGCCTTACCTAAAAATAACCTTTACGTCATAACCTCAAGCGACGCGAGGTAAGCGTCTACGTCATTAGTGACATATTATCACGTGAGCCTAAATCACTTCATGACACGGTTCAAACATCTTCAATCATGATATACAATGTCCAATTTATCAGTAAGAACTAGATCAATATGCTCATCTGCTGCAGGATAAGCTAGAGGCATCAGAATTGGATGTATGAGAGAAGTTAGAGAAATCCTGCTTGTTTGCTCGTTGCTTCGTTCCTGCCCGCTCTACTGTCTCTTTCTCCGCTGTTGTAAATAGCCCTACGAGTATATATTTGTGCGTCTCTGCCCTGTACTCTAAGATATGATGTTTTATACACAGTTCTTATTGATGATAAATTAATCTCAGACTATAACTTGGGTCCTTTTAACTAAATTACAACAGACGAGTATATTAATTTGGCTCTTACTGATTGTTCGGGGCTGACAAGTATCATGGTTGAAAAATGGAATTCAGGCATCATTCAAATATAGAGCAGGTTCAAACTAATTCAGTTTGTGATCTAATTCTAAGGACGTGATGGACTGTCTCTACTTTCTCTGCTACTAGATAGTTCTACAAGATTGTGAACTGCTTATACTCCTATCTAGGGTTGTGTTCTAGACGACTAATCCCACTCGCTTGAACTCGGAGATTCTCCGATCTTGCAGTCAGCCCTGGTCCAAGCGTCTTTTCGATATAACGGAGCTATCGATAATTGGTCAGCAGCAATTATGTATAAGTTATGTGAAGTATATATATTGAGATCAAGAATCCATTCTAATGTTTTAAAACTATTGATCTTTTCTGGAGGATATCTGATATCTTCATATATTGGAAAACTTCCGAGATTTTATGTTATATACTAGAAAAAGTGAATAGCATTGAATTAATTTCATATTTAATGACAAAATTTTTGTACATAAAAGACGTCAAAAGAATAGAATGAATGAATCACATACTACAGTTGCAGGGGGAGCTTATTCCGACAACGACAAAACCCACGTCCGAATATGATTTTGTTATGACAAGCTGGGAACCAGTTCCACGAGCAGGACAAAAACGACGCCGATCGCTAGAAAGAGGAACCATGCGTACAAAACGAGGTAGACAAGTTAAACGCGTAGATTACTATCGCCTATACCATGGTATGGCGATACAGCCGTCAACTGATCCCAAGACTTGGGAACTAGCTATGACCTGTCCCGATGCGGCAAAATGAAAAAAGGCAATGCAAGAAGAAATCCAGTTGTTAAAACAAACAGGGACAATTAAAATTATAAGTAAAGACAAGTTACCATCCGGTCGTACACCTATGAAGAGTAAATGGGTATATGAAAAGAAATACTTAGCAAATGGAATGATTGAAAAATGGAGAGCTCGCTATACTGCAAAAGGAATTACACAACAACCAGGAATGGATTACTAAGAAACATTTACACCTACTCCAAGACCAGAAACAGAAAAATTATCCTTGCCCTAGCTTACCATCTTGGTTGGCACCGCTGCCAAAGCGATGTCTCAACACCATTTTTGAACCCATATTTGAATATCGATCTCTTTATGGAAATGCCAAAAGGGCTTGAGAAAAATGGCCATATATTGCTTCTCCGCAATAGTCTATACAGGCTCAAACAGGCTGCAGCTCTATGGCATGATCATGTAAAGGCTACTTTAGCAGAGCTAGGCCTTTATCCATCAACTTCTGATGTTTGTCTTTATACTAACAAGCAGAAGTACTTTTTGGTGTTGCTGCATGTTGACGATTTCCAAGTAATGGGACCTAATTGCAAGAAAATAGATGCTCTCATGCAATCATTACACAAAAAGTATAGACTCAAGAGAATGAGCACAGATCTATTTTTTGGTATAAATATCAGTCGGCCGCAAAGTAAAACCCTTCAACCTTCACAAGGATAATATGCTCGAATTCTGCTCACGAGATATGGACTTGGAGAATGCAAGCCAGCCAATTCACCACTAGAACGGCTCTTGGATCTAAACGATTCAAAATGCCTTCCGATAACAAAAATAAATACAGAATGCAATTCTATAATTGGAGGACTTAAATACCTAGCAAATAATACGCGCCCTGATATCTCTTTTTCTGTAAATCATTGTGACGGCTTGCTAGCCGATTAATACCGGTAGCATGCACTAGATAATGCATGCCTAATTGTGCACATAGCAAGGATAAACACTTGTGCAGAATAATCGAGTGGCAGGGATTAGCATTTCGAGAAGTATACAGACTAACGATTTGGAATCGGGGGAGTGGATAGATCAGGAGACACATTCATGGCAGGTATCAATACTTCAGAAGTTTTACGCGGGCCTAATGGAAATCAACCGATCAGACTTTGAGGTTGAAGGAAGAAGGTCGGTGCTACCGCTGTGAACGAAAAGGATGTTCCACAAAAGTTTATAAAATTCTTCCTGCAATTAATCCTAATGTTCATATAAAGAATATAAAAATAGCGAATGTTGAACCTTTGAACCCGGAGTTATTTTTGGAGGACGATAGTGAGGAAGAAAAAGTCTTTGACAAAAAACTTTCGGAAAACTAGGTGCTCCTGGGAAAAGTCGCTTCCAGGAGCCCAATGCAGTTTGTACATATAAATCTGAAATGAATACATCTCCATTTTTAGTAAATGCCTGGATAAATAATATTACAATGCTACAAACGTTAGTTGTCAATGGATGTTTGTGTTCAGGTATAATCGATTGTCAGAAGCGGCATGTTGACAGCGGGGCAAGGAGCAAGGAGCAAGGAGTGACAGGCTAAGGGTTGCCATCCTACATGATACACGAGATAGATGCATCACCACTCGACCAAAAGGCCAGACCAGAATCATAGAACACTATGATCTGGAATTGCGTAAAGGATGAATTTTGTTTGGAAATCCGTGCTGCGCTAAAAAATCCTGATGCGAGACGAAGCGATATACAATTAGCTAGTTGTTTACTAACAGAATATTCTTTTAGTCTAGAAGGAAAAGAATACGTACCCGAATTTCTTCGAGAAGCTCGCATAAATCAACTACGCGAGACTCCCATGTATGGTCATCGTGGAGCTGCTGCTCTTTATAGATTGATGAATCGTAGTTTCTGGTGGCCAGACTGCCATAAGGACTGTAAAAAGTACGCTAGCGGGTGTGAAGCTTGTCAGGGAAATAATCCTTCAACTCAAAAACCTCACGGCTACTTACGACCACTGCCAGTCCCAGAAGCCGCCTTCCGTCACCTAACACTCTATCTCATTGGACCGCTCCTAATTTGCAAAATTCGAGATTACTGCTATCGATATATCTTACATCTGGTTGACCGCTTAACCAAGCGGGTCTGGATAGTTGCCCTCGAAGGACCCACTGCCCATGAGACTGCCGAAGCTCTACTTAACCATGTTGTTCGCTTTGCAGGACTATCAGATTCCGTAGTCTCGGATCAAGGCAGAGCTTTTATTGATAAAATTTGGAAGGAAGTCTGCAACTGCTTGAAGCTTACCCATAAACTATCCACTTCTTACCATCCAGAAACTGATGGACAAACTGAACGAGCTAATAAAACTTTGGAAATTTATTTGCAACACTACGTGAACTACCATCAAGATGACTGGGCTAAACACCTTCCCCTCGCTGAGTTTTGTTGCATCAACCATGTAAATTCGTCAACAGGAGTCACACCCTTCTTCGCCTCGTTCGGACATTATCCACGTCTAGATTTCCGCCCCGAATCTGACTTCCCTATACCCCGCAAAACACCATAATTTATTGACCGGATGAAAAATATAATTCAAAACTGTACGGAGCAAATAACCCTTGCACAAGCATATCAATCAAAATATGCCAATGAAATGCGGCTTCCAGCATCCAGAAATAAAGTCGGAGATTATGTATACCTGTCCCTAAAAAATCTAGCCCTTGCAAACAAAGGAGTACTTTATATACACCAGCCCGACCAGGATTCTAACTAGACTACTACTATTACAGGAATCCGATATGACAATCTAGAATTCTTTAGAACGATAAGGAAGGCTATAGAACAATAATTATCGTGATAGTAAATGGCCAATAGGAAGCACCACAGCGAACTTGCCACCCGATTGGGGCAAAGCTAGCACTTGTTTAGTCATATTAAGCTTATCACGAGACCAATTTCTTACAACGGTGGATAGAATTATACGCCTACTTCCTCCTATTCCTGCTTATCCAACAAAATTGGCAGTAAATGAAGATGAAACGAAAACGCACGTTGATCCAGCGACAAGTACTAGGCTATTTGAAGATGATAAACTACAATTGCTGTGGAAAAGAGACAAAACAGCTGATAAAGATTGGCAGCGAACACGAAATGCTGTTTCTAATGGAGAAAGAAGTTTCCCACCAGACTTAGCGCTGAAGCTTTCTCTTAATATAACAGAATGTACTGTAGCAGCTGATGGAATTCTTCTAGGAAGAGAAAATAGAATTCTGGTACCAGATTCTGAGCCACTACGCACAGCTATTATGCAGCAAACACATGATAGCCATCTAACAGGTCATCCAGGAAAAGATACCATGGTTTGAATAATTCTACGACGCTGGTTTTTGCCGAAAATGAGGGATTCTGTTCGAAGATTCATTAGAAATTGTGATGTGTGTGGACGAACATCTGTTTGGCGTGAGGCTAAAGCTGGGTTTTTGTGCTCGCTCCCCATTCCAGATTGTATTGGCAGCGATTTAACGATTGATTTTATTACAGATTTACCCCTTTCCGGGGGCTATTCTAATATAATGGTTATTACAGATCGGCTATCATAAGATATTTTCATTTTTGGCACTAATTCAATGACTTCTGAGAACTGTGCTAGATTTTTTATTAACCGTTATTACAGGTACTTTGGATTCCCACGATACCTTGCAAGTGACAGAGGAAGTGATTGGACTAGCCATTTTTGGAAATAATTCTGTGAAATCACGGGGATAACGCAACGTTTAACGATATCATATCATCCCCAATCAAACGCGAGCGAACGAGCAAATCAACAGATATACAAGTACTTACGTGTATTCACATGTTATGCTCAAGATAATTAGATGGAACTTCTTCCGTTAGCTCAGCTGGCATTGAATGGGAGACCTAATTCCACGATCGGGGGAAACCGTCCGTTTTTTCTCAGACATGGCTACGAGATAGACCCATTAATGCAGCCAACTGCTCAAGAAACTTCAAGGCATCTAGGAGCTATTTTCGCAGAGTGATATGTTCAAAGACTTAAAGATGCTCAAAACTTTGCTCAACAAAGATATGAGTCAAATGTAAACAAAAATCGGAGGCAGTTAGAACGAGTTAACGTTGGAGATAAAATGTGGCTTGACTTGAGAAATATAAGGACCCCACAACTCTCAAAAAATTAGCTTGGCAGCACGCTAAATATATAGTCACGGCTATACCGGATCCATACCGTTCCCCAACCAACAAAGGGATGATGCCCAATACCCATCTTTAATTAATGATTTGGATCACCCTGAATATGAAATAGAATCTATTTTACGAGCAAGAACTGTATGCCGTAGTCGAGAAAAATTAGGCAAGCTTTAGTAAAATGGACAGGATGGGCTGATCCATCCTGGGAGCCAATTGAGTATTTACAAGAAACTTCAGCACTGGATGAATTCGAAAATAAGTATGGGCCCATTGAAACTAGTGATAGACCTACAAATAACACCTCAGGTGCATTTGTTGGCCGAGCCGAACCTCATACAATTTCTAAACGACGATCTAAATGTATTAGAGCTATGAATAAATGAAATATAAATTATATAAATTTTAACTTTAGTAGGAAATATTGGGGGGCATGTAACGGCTAGTAAGCCGGAAGTTCACTGTAGCCTATGCTATCTAGCCTAGACAATAGCAAGGGTTCAGTAGCTAATAGAACCCTCTAGAAAAGACGTCATAGAACTTTGAGGTCCGTAGTTGTAGAGATATCAATGGAACTTTCTACAAAGGTTCCAATAGAGTGATTGTTTCATGATAGTCTTAGAAGAGAATCAGGGCAGAAATATAAAAGCATGGGAAGGTGTTAAGATTATGAGCTTACTTGGGGCATAGTATTACCTTTGTAATACTAAAGTTAGGGAGAATGAAATGTTAGAAGAGAAGAGTTTGTATTGAGCTATATGAGTAAGTATACTTTAAGCAGAGTTACTTATCTGTAGTTCTCTCTGATGCGGAGAGAGGACTACTTATACACTCATCTCACCCCTAGTCGGCAACCACACGTCTCCAACGAGCCCCGCACATATGTTCCATCATACTCTATAACTATCTATTATAACTAGACTAAACTGGATATTGCATCAGGCTAAACTATACTGTGTCGCGGGTGGTATTTCGACCATTCATGGCGTGCATAGATGAATGCATAACTATCTGCATATATCGGATAGCATTGTATCCAATAATAACTTGCATAGGTTGCTCACCTGACTTTATCTGAAAGTGGAATCTGGACCAATCACAACAGAAGGAAGTAAATTTGTAGAGCATAGTTAGATTATAAATTACCATCACTTATTCGAAAGCGTATTGCGTCTTTATTTTGATCTGTTACAATCGCGCCTTGCTTTTGTTACAAAAATTATTTCTGCGAGTTTAAAGCAGCTTGGGTGACAGCAAAGTTGGAGACAGGAACGAAAGAGTTGAGTGACATACAGTCCTATCTTTTCCCAACATGCTCCAAGAAGCTTGACAGAAATACCGTCGGCTCCAGGGCTAGTGTTACCACTTCCGATTATAGATGTCCGTACTTCGAGCTCTGAAAGGTCGTCCGACCAAGGAATTCTTGCCTCTGCTGGTATTGGGCAGGGAGGAAAGTCTTCAGAGACTGAGAAACGTGCGGGATAGAAGAGAGTCTCTGAGGATGATTGCGCGTTCTGCCTGGTCTGCTATAAATCATCCTTCATGTTGAAGGGGGGGGGGAGTATAGCTGGCAGATCTAGGAGACATCCACTGCATGAGTTTATAACCGTGTCGAGAGAGTTTCATATCATCCACCTTTTTCATCCAATGCTCTCTTTTTGCCAAGGCAACAGTTTTTCTCGGGGTTCACGCCTTTGTGCTGCGCTCAGGATCCTCTATGTAACAAGATATGTTCAAGAATATGAGTAAACAAGGACAAGAGCTAGAAGTCAAGAACAAGATGGTATTCAATTGAACTATCTATCAAGAGTTATGATTTAACAAGACTTTCATCTGGCTAATCTACCTACAGAAAAGGACCTCTATTTACAATATATGTCTCAATAATCTTTAGAGGAATATACATCTATTCTAAGCCCCTAAGAATCTCCTAGAATCCCATAGTATCTTGGAAACCTAGATAGAAGCTGAAAGAGCCTTGTAGAACACCATAGAGTCTCATAGAAATTTAAACACCTGGAGCACAATAGGACGCCGTAGAACATCATAGAACATCATAGAACGCCATAGGACGCTATAGAATTTCATGAAACTTGGTGTTTCTGACACTCTATTGCTTATCGATAATCTAAGTGAGCAAACTTGCATTCGGGAGTCCACCATGGTGCACGTCTTCTACTTTTCTTATAAATTTCCTTCCCGACTACTTTCAGGATGTTAGTAAAAGCCCAACATATATGTTGAGCGAATTTCTCTATCTCTTCCACCGTGTTCAAATCAGTAAGTAGAGGTAGCTACTGCGAAACTACCCGACTAAATTGAGGTAAGTTTGCTTTAGAGACTTTGAGTTTTCCCTTAAGCGCTAGTAAACTAGCACTTGATGCTTTGTGGTTGGGGACAAAATCACAAATGGGGAGATGGTCGCTGGTCAAACACTCTTCAGTGCCAACACAAGCCATAGTTTTACCTATATTCGTGAATGCTAAATCTAAAGCATTTCCGGCACGATCAAGTGAACTAAGACGAGCTGACAGTCGTAGACGATATCCCTCTAGAAGTAGACGAGCCGGAGGAATGCCCCCTTCCCTATGTAGTACAACATTTAGAGTAGTCCTCTATACCGGAAGAGCAGCTCTTAATGCTAAGTGCAATACTTTATCGATTAGTCCCCAGAGGTGAGTAGTAGGAGGTACTACTGTCCCGTTTGCTGCTGGACGAGTCATTCCTGGCCACCAAATTTCCCCGCCAAAGGTTGCTAGAGGAACCACACATGACTCTATTGCTGTTATTAGTGCCCTTGGAGCAGCATCTCTCATAACAGAGTTCATTCGTTTTAGGAACTGGGCTAGTTTAAGTGCCTTCGCACACCAGGTTGTCACATGATTTTTGAATGAAAGCCAAGGGTCGAAATACACCCCCAACCAGCGAATATGTTCGGCTGGATTGATCAATTTATCCTTCACAGCGATCCCCACAGGTTCTTCTTTCTTGCGCCCAGGGAACTGGATTACCTCTGATTTGCTAGAGTCAAATGAAACTGCATTTTCTTCAGCCCAGTTTGTTAGGCTATCTACCTCTCTCTGTACTACAGCTGCTGACTCGGAGACTGTGCGTCCAAAGCCAAGGATTCCAACATCGTCTGCGTAACTGAAACGTGCTATCGTGTTCCAACTCCACATTGGTTCTGCCATGTAAAGATGGAAAAGTAGAGGAGAGATAGGTGATCCCTGAAGTACTCCACACACCAATTCTTTGGGATCTTTTACTCCTCCTTGAAACCGAACTTGGACTTTTCTACCCTTCAGGAACGATGAAGTCCATTGGAGTATAGATTTCGGCCAACCTTTGGCTTGCATTCGCCATATCAGCCTGTTGTGTAGTACAGCATCAAAGGCTCCTTGCACATTCAGTGTGACAAATGTAGAGGCCCATCCTTGTGATCTGGCTTCCTCAATATCATGGACTACGCATGGGACCAGATCATTTGATGATGGCTTAGATAGAGCTCCGAACTGCTGACGACCAACTATATCTGAGGTATTAGCAAGCTGTGACATTCTTTTTGCCAAGATTCTCTCCAACCCTTTTCCTAAAAAAGACAACAGTGATATAGGCCTTCACCCTTTTACTGAAGATGGATCTCGACCAGCTTTGGGAAGGAAAACTACTTCCGCGAGTTTGAAGCATTGGGGATGATATCCGAGACGGAGGCAGGCGCGAAAAAGTTGCGTGACATGAGGCTCTAAACATCCCCAGCAAGCTTTAAGTAGCGCAATGGAGATCCCGTCAGCTCCAGGACTAGTATTGCCACTCCCAATTGTACAGGCTCTGACTTCAAGTTCTGTTAGCTCCTCCGACCATGGGATACGTGTCTCTCCTGAAAATATACAAGGAGAGAGATCATCAGAGGCTGAGACCCTTGCTAAAAGAGAATCTCGTAGAATTATAGCACGTTCTTCTTGATATGATATAAACCGTCCCTCGTGCCGAAGAGCAGGAGTAACGTTGGCTTGGCGAGGACCCTCCCATCTCATGAGTTTGAATGTATCTTTTGCCGTTCTCATATCTTCTATCTTCCTGTTCCAATATTCTCTCTTTGCTGAGGCGACTATGGCTCTGAATTTCCTCGCCCTTGACATCCGCGCGGTTTCCTCCACTGCTTCTTGGTAATCCAAGTGAGCAAACCTGCATTCTGGAATCCACCATGATGCGCTTCTTCCACTTTTCTTGTTATAACGCTTTCCAGCTGCTTTTAGAGCACTATCTAAAGCTCAACATATACCTTGTGCATAATTCTCCGTCTCCTCAACCGTACTCAAGATAGTGCTTGGAGGTACACATTGCGAAACTACCTGATGAATCGAGGTATTTTTGCATTAGAAACTTTAAGTTTTCCATGAAGTACGGGTGAATATGAGGTAGTTGATTTATGATTTGGGACAAAGCCACAAATAGGGAGATGGTCGCTGGTCATGGACTCTTCAGTGACGAACTAAGCCATAGTTTCACTTACGTTAGTAAATGCTAAATCTAGAGTATTTCCGGTACGATGTGTCGGTTCACCTACTATGAGGCACGTTAGGTTATGTTCCTCAGTCCATCTCTGTATCTCCTCGCCTTGTCCGTAATATCTATTTGCTCCAGGTTGCCAGGCCCAGTAGACGGAGTTAAATTCCCCAATTGCTATGGTTCTGAGGGTGGGTGTCCAATTTAGAAGGGTTTGCACAGCACTAGGGTCGTGCGGTGCTTTGTAAACGTTTAAAAACATAATACTATTAACTTCTACCCAGCAATAATCGCCAGATGGGGAGGATGGGTGTTTTTGTGACGAATTTAGTCTATTAGGGTTCTTCCTAACGTAGGTGGCTGCCCGAGGCCGAATTTCATCGCCTCCGAGTGGTAAATATAAATCAAAATTTGGGTGAGTCTTGGTACAGTTATACCACCAAGGCTCTTTTATCATCAAAACATCGATTCTTAGGTCAGATGCACGAGATAATGCGGTTTCTTGTGTAGTCCCCCCCCTTCCTACATTTATGGACATAAAGTTGATTACATCCTGGAGGGGGAAATAACCTTGTAGGTTGCCCTTCATAACCGGGATGCAACGCCTGTCGAAGATTCAATAGGGGTTGCTTGTATATTTTCAGTACTGCTACTAGTTTCTGCCATTTGACTACTAGATGTATCGATCTCAATACACTCATTTTTATCAGCTTCTTCCTCTGCGGCTCTTGCTCGTTGGACTGCTATGTACTCTCTTTCACCGGCTTGACGATAGGCTTTCATCTGCTCCTTGGTGGGCGCGCCGGAACGGTTGGGACGAGCTAGGCATCGTCTACTATCAGCACGATGAGGACCTCCGCAATTTCTGCATTTTNACCGGCTTGACGATAAGCTTTCATCTGCTCCTTGGTGGGCGCGCCGGAACGGTTGGGACGAGCTAGGCATCGTCTACTATCAGCACGATGAGGACCTCCGCAATTTCTGCATTTTGTTGAAGCCTTGCATACATCTGTTGTGTGATTGGTTGAACCACAATTACCGCGTGACGGTGCTCTCGAACAATTCTTACTTAGGTGGTGCCCATTGCAACGCCTACAAAATTCAAGAGTCTGCTGCTTTTTGTATGGCCTCGCGATTCCAGATTCATCAAATATTCTAAATCCCTCGCGTGGTATTTTTGAAAAATACGCCATCCACGTTCTGTGTGGCGCTTCAGGTTTATTCCGGCCATACAACTTTAGATGAGATGGTCGTATAGAGCATGCACGTTCAATTTCGTCAGCTAGCATAGATTTACTTATTTCAACCTTCCCTTGTTCCGTACAGATAGTAGCTGGTACTGTTGGGACCAATAATGGAACCCAGTTTGTTGCAGGTTTAAGTTTTGCGCCTGACAAGAAGAGACCGTTTCCGGCTTTCAATATATTCTCCCGAGTTTCTGAGCTGCAAGAGCTCAAGGCGAACCCAGACTGTACAGGTTTTATTTTTCCGATAAGTGAAAGTGACATTGATAGCTTTTTCACAATCATCTCACCAATGCCTGCTGGAGATAATTTGGGCCATTCATGATCTAACGGAAGACGGATGAAGAGTCTATTGTCCGAGGAATCTTTATTTGATTGAGATGCGATCATGGACTTTTCCTTAAAAGTACCAACTTAAACCACTTGTGGTTTAGTACTCGGAGAGACCCGGACCTTTTCTGCCCATTTCTAGCCAAATTGGCCCATGTGTCCTCTGTCAACTTTGGGATCTTTGGTATGTTTGGAGTCTCGTGAATTTTTCCCATCTTTGCAACAACACCCATGGGAGTTCGGGGGGTTGCAATTGCAACTTTATTTAACCCATTTTTCCCGTTTCCTGAGCCATGTGCTCCATTTGTCTTTGGGCGTGAATGTGATGGGATTTGCGGAGGGACGGGAGAAGTATCGACCGCAGCGAAGTTGGCTATGGCCAACCGTAAGTAAGCCTTAAAGGCCACAACTTCTTCTTTTTCGACTTCGTCTTTAAATTTTTTATAGTGTACTTTCCATGTTACTAATAGCAGTTGTGCAAATCATTAGACGGGCATGCCAGGCACGTTCACGATGCTGTCGGGTCGCAATAATATCAGCTAGTTCCTTTGGAAGGAACGCGTTCTGGGTTTCAAATTTATCTTTGCCATTCTGTGTAGGTCTCTCTGAAACAGGACGCTTGGTGGGAGCAACAGGCTTGAGAATACGTCTTCTGTCAATTGTCTTTAATTGTGGTTCTTGATTTGACGGTGGTGAAGGTGACGCGATAAGGGGAGGGGGATTGGGAATTGAGGGAATTGGAGGGAGTTGATTGCTCGATTCCGTCGAAGGAACTTCAGATTCTTGCGATAGATCCATTGAATCAGTCATTTTTATATCATATCCTTATTTGAAAATGAATTTTGAACCTCAGTCATGTATGTATCTATTGTTGCCGGACTCTGGTTATGTCTCACATACAGCTAACTCGATTAGAGATAGACTATGAGAAATTGCCAAATTAGGATTTAATGTGCAACTCTGGACCGATCAATGCATTTATTCCTGTTCATAATCAAGTTTCTAACAGTTGTGAATAAATCCACCTAGTTAGTGCCCAGTAAATTGCACAGATAATCACGCTTTGCTTGTTTACGTAGTTGTTTACATCAAGTCACTGATTCCATTTTTTACATAACAATAAAATCTTTAAATCAACCTTTATATAACTTATAGTACCTTCTATTACATGCGAATTTCCTCTCTGAGTATCAATTGTCTATCTTCCAGTTGGGAATTAAAATTTTTAAAGTAAAAAGAGCAACTGTTATGGCCAACACGTGACACTGGGCTCAAATTGAGATCAGCCTTATCCCTGTTGTATTTATTGAACTCAGTGCCACAAAATAACGTAAATAAGAGGATATGCCAATCATCAAGATATGTTATTCATTATATTTGTATTTTTAGTTATGCTCACTAAGATTGATGTATTTAATAAGCTGGCCCGCTGCAAGGCTTACTTCCCCGACTTCGCAATTTTTATTTATCATATTATACATATTTTAGTTATTGAATTTATTGAATTTATATGTTGCTCTTATGCATATAAACCTTACGACCTAATTAACTATAGTCCTGAATCAATTACGTCTAGCTCTCCTTGTAATAGATCCATCCTTTACAGTCTGTATCTATAACAGCAACAGGAATCTGTTGGATTCTGCTTTCTCTCAATACCGACCATTTTACTCTATCAGCTTCTCATCTCTGGTACCTCCAAAATTTTTTACTTTTAAACAATATGCTATCAAATGCCTATTTTGTTGCAACGAGGGAGCATCGACTTGGACCTCAATTTGCTCATTGTGATAAAGATAGGGGAAGAGTTGCATAGCGAAGAACATATTAATATAATTGGACAACTTTCGATTAACGAGACGATAGACAGGGACTTGGCTTATATTCTATGAAGGCTCCTAATTTTATTGAAGAGCTTGATTCATCATACGGGTCTGAAATTATGTCGAAAATTTAGGCTCCTGATTTCAATCGCTCAATTATAAAGCCAATCGAAGTGGAAAAAACAGCTAAACTGTCTCAAAACCAAATAATTGGTGATGATGTAGTGATTATCTCTACTAATCGAAATCGACGTTTGCAATCTCAAGATCAACTAATCAAACGTATTCAAACGGGTAGTTCCTATCGGTTTAGTGTACAGCCGCAGCCAATTTCAACTATACCCACATCTGCTTAAGGATATGAGCTAATGCGGGACGTTATACTACCTATGAATGGTAGCTGTGAGCGTGGTGATAACAGATAGATATAATACTAAGTAATTGATAGGATTCTTTTCATGTAAGAAATATTAATTATTCTTATTCAACTAGGTCATAGGAACTACACCTCTTTATATACATTGCATACATACATAGATCAATGTCTATATTATACTAGGACCTTCTATAGTATTACATGTAAACAGTGATGTAAATTCTATAGTAATTCCATAGTATTCGATACATCGATATAGTTATAAAGAGTGCCAAGGCTATGATGATATATCGTTATAGTCAGTGCTTAGTGATAGCACTACCCCTGAATATCTTTACCATAAACTGCCTAGTCACAACAACATCTGGCAACTCTTGTAATTTTCGCTTGCGATGAGAGATAAAACTATGGTGAGTCTATTTTAAGCCTCGGTTTAACAAATCTAAATACTACTTGGCTTCTGCTGTCTACTGGTTAGAAATGTAGCAATTTTTATTTGTGAATTTTAATCATCTATTACCTAAAATCCAGTTTTTGAATGCAAATTTTAACCATGTCGGTTGTTTGTTATGCTTACTATTCCTGAGGCTGTCTACAAATATAGATGTACAAGCACTTAAACTGCGATCGTTAAATATCACAATTAGTTATGCATTGTTGCCATGGTGATAATTCTAGTGTCTTTCCAGGCTCATGATCCAGCTATTTCCTAATCAGGTAATTTAGCTAAAGTTTTCGCTTAATGTTTCTAATTAAGTTACTAGTAGTTGTATGTGAGACTTAACAAAAGTCGAAAAATGTGGGTCAGCAGATCGGCACCCTATTTGTTTACTTCAAAGTCTCAATCAGTCAAATCAAAAACATCTGTTGTACGGGAAACCAAATTAAAACAGTAGAGCATTGATTGGCTGAAAGAAGGCTTACATGCAGGTAGCCTATATAAGAATTACTCTTTTTGCGGGATTGAATGGATGAATAGTGTGAGTATAAATGTATAGGGGTTAGATAATTAGTTTGGCTCACTGTAATCGTTTGGCTGATGCTGACCCTTTTCTCGGTCTCTTTGGGGATCATTTACGAACGTGATTCTGGGGATGCAGATGATTGATGATATTCATCGACAAGTAGCTATCATTTTGTCATCCGATCCATACCCTTTGAGGAAGAAACAGCTCAGATAGCAACTATAACCGCCACGCCACACGACCAAGCTCACTAATGGCAGTGAGTGGTGTTTGATCATCACCCCAGCACAACCCACAACAACACGAACTCTGGTTGCTGCCGGACGCCCAACTGATCAACTGCCTCCCTCCTTACTCATCCGATCGATTGATTGACATCATTCATTTTACCCGCTCTCCTCTTTCTACTTACGATGTGCTCTTGCGAAGCTCACTTTTTTCTGTTTGCCCTTCTCTATTTTTCTCTCCATTATTCATCATACTATCGCCCAGTCTTAAATGTTCGTTGCATGTCTCATTTTCTCTCTCCATCCCCACTATCACAACAAGTATTCGATCGGAATTACGTTTATCCGTAGTTTGTGAGTACATTTTTTTTCCTACATACGATCTGATGCACATTTCCAATTCTTTCCTCTGTTTTTTGACATAATTCCAGTTAGGATAAGTTAGTCTCTTTACATCCATGAACTGATTTAGTCTCATATTCAATCCTTTGAATTGCTTTTTTTCCCTTTACCCACCGCTGGAAATCGCAATTCAGCTGTTCCAATTTACCAATTAAATAGCCTTGTCAGCCATCTCTGCTCTGAATGTACCCCCATTATATTTTATTCCATCATTTTATTCCATTCCTAGTTTCAAAAGTGGTGGAGTCATGACTACTTGCATAATAGCTGTGCTTTGGATTTTTGTTTGATGCATAAGATATTTGAAGCTTCAGGGGAAATTCTAAAGCAGGGGAAACACTAAAAAAAACAAACATAACATGCACCACTTCAAGAAAAAGAAAAGAAGACAAGATAAGGTTTTCAAAAATAGTTTTCAGTCTATTGCTTTTTTCTTTTCCTAATAAGTCTGCTCTCTACAATCATTATCACCCTTCCCCGCGATATCGTACTTGTCTATCTTTATTTACACTACCCATAAATCTCTTTCTGGTCAATGAAGTAGAATCACGTCAGAAAGGTCTTATTCGACTTAAATGTTATATAATTTCTGTATTGCATCTGCAGCTGTTTCTATACGTATTTCTGTTCATTCTTCAATTAGTGTATAATGCTAGCTGTGTTATCTTCTCTCTGAGCATATAGTCTGTTCATATAATTATTTTCTAACTTCGCTATTCCTTCTATGTTTGTGCGTCCCCATTTCAGATATAACTATCGTTCTAATTTTATGCCAAAGAAATACAACATTTCCAAGACTTATAGTATTTCTAGAAAAAGAGAGCTGTAAACACTTTTTGATGTTAGCTCGTTTTTGGAGAAAAAGAAAAGCATTTGCATTTACTACTGCCCTTACATCGTGGGGATTTTATTTTTTTGTCTGATCTAGGAGTCTTTGGTCTCTGATTATCAAATATCTCTTCTAGGTGTAAATAGGTTCATGTTTGAATCAATATTCCCTAGAAATTCTTTACACAGGTCTTTTTGAGACGAATAAAAACTTGACTCTCTGGAAAGCAATAATTTATATCTTCGTCATCGATTTTTAGCTGTGTCATGAGCTGTACCAGGCTCATATCCTTCTTAGCTATCCTTACCATTGCTTTTCGACCTGTAATTTCAATAAATCCCGATTCTTTGTGTTCAAATGAAGAGACATGCATCGAATTGAGAGAGACTGTATATGGAGAGAACAAGAAGAATTATCATGATCTAGACGCTAGCCGGCAATCAGAAGTAATTTGTGTCCCAAATGATTTTTTTGCCAGGCTGACATATATTCATCAGATTGTCATTCACCCCCAATATCCTCTCTATACCCCAGCTACTCACAACATCCGTAACTATAGACGGGAAGTGCAAACTCCAAGTTATCATCATACCTCCAAAGCCATAATCCCTCCAATAAAACCGAACAGACCATTCAGTGCTGGGATCTTCCAGGATGGAAATGACTTTAGTTATTTCGGAGAAGTCTTCCTTGGATCTCAAAACTCGAAGGTTTATATGCTTCTCGATACTGGAGCTGATAGCTCCTGGGTTATGGTAAGCGAAAAATTGCGCTTTTACTTTGGGCATGCTTAACATTTTCCAATCAGGGGAGTGGATGCATAGATCCAATTTGTACAAGTCGTGATACGTTTGGGGCACAAAATTCATCAACCTTCGAATCTTCAGACACTAAATTTTCTGTAAATTATGGTAGTGGCTCATGTTCGGGTGTTTTAGCCAAAGATAAACTATCATTCGCTGGGTTCTCATTCAGGATGCCTTTTGGGGTTGCGACCATGGTGTCAAAGGAGTTTGGCAATTTCGAAATTTATGGCATTCTTGGCCTTTCATTTTCTAAATCAAGGACTCCTAGTTTCATCGATTCAGTCGTTGCATCAAAGACCTTGCAAAGAAATCTGTTTGGTATCAGTCTAAGTCAAAACAGAGACGGGAATAACACAGGAGTCATCAATTTTGGATCACCTGATAGTTCCCGGTTTGTTGGTGATTTGAAATACTATCAACTGTTAGGGGATAAGAATGACTGGAAAGTAGAACTAGGAGCTGCTGGCTTTGGTGAAGCACAAACACCAATGGGCATGACAACACTTTTCGATACTGGCGCTACAGAAATGTTTGCTCCATTGGAAGTTACCAGTGTCATATATTCACATGTTCCAGGTGCAGAATCTCATGATAATGGCTCCAGCTGGCTAGCTCCATGTGATTCTACCGTAAATCTAGTCTTTAGGTTTGGATCTGATACTTATGCTCTACCACCAGCAATGTGGATTGGATCTCCTACATCTTCTAACGGCCTATGCTGGTCCAATTTGAGTGGGACAGATAAAACAAATGGAGAATGGGTTCTGGGAGATTACTTTTTAAAAAATTATTACATCGTCTTTGACATTGACAACCGAAGAATTGGTAAGATAAGGTGATTTCAGGCCAATAGTGTAATTGCTTACATTAGAACAGGTATTGCTAATGCAAGAATTCAGACCCCATCAACAATACCATCACCATATCCAACTGATGGTAAGAAAATGGGGTTATTTTTAGTTGCATGATTTCTAACTTTTTTTTTTTCAGATGATTCTGGTCCAAGCTCAACAGAGGATGATAAGCCACTTAGTTCTCAGCAACCCTTGAGACCTGGAGCCAACTTAAATCCTCCCAAGACGTCGGATTCCATCAGCCTTCTATTTGCAAAAACGCCCTTTTATTTATCAATGCAGATTGCATGGATAGTTGTTTTAGCGATGACTTGATATCTGGGAATGTATAATTCAAGCTAAATACGTTTCTGTATAGCTACTATCCATCAGAGAAAAAACTAGTATAAGTCTCTAGGAACTTTCTCTTGTATATAACTTTCAATTAAAATAAGATCTTGTTTGAAAAACAGAGTTTAGTTAATATTCAAGAGAGCCTCAAGCCCTGCTATCTAGCCTATAGTAACCACCACACTAAGTAACCACTGTGTTTTAGTAATGTAAAAGCTTAGATTTTTTCTAGTCAGTAATTGAGCGCTGATTCAAAACATAACCCTAGCTACCTTATGGTATTATTGTTGAAGCTAATTTCGTGATTTCCTAGGCTATTGACTGCTGCTACTATTTGTTACTGATATTTGTTGCCGTGATTTTCGTCTTCTTTTTAGGGTTCAATCGAGCAGACCTGCCTCGTCTTTTCTAGGGTGAAAGGTGAGAAAATTTCTTTCGCACCAGGTTACTGTTGCCGTACCAGCTTTCCGTAGTTTTGCTGTGACTTCCAGCATACTTCCTGCCTCTACCATAAACCCACAATCGTTTGCAAAGGATGTTACTTCTATGCCTAGTACCGGAGTTTTGACTATACTTAAAATACCAGTAAGATAGATGGTGAATAGAATGGGTGGTACTGGAGACCCTAGAGGTACCTCCGTTTGAAATGATTGAAGATATTAGATATTCCGTCTGTCCATCGACTTTTGATTGAAGTCGATAATTAGTCAAAAAAGATTTTACCTACACTATGAGCTTACTATCTACTGCTATTCTTTCTATTTGACGAAGGAGACAATTTCAACTGACGTTATCGAATGCATCTTAGATATCCAGAAGTGAAAGTCTGGCCTTATTCCTCCTTGACCATGCCTCATGCATTTGTTACATGACCCAGACTACTGCGTCAATGGAGCTTCGATGTTTTCAATTTCCGAATTGCCTTTTACGTGGGGCGTTTGTTTTCTTCACAACGTTCAGAAAGGAACTCTGCAACTTCCTTTTTTTGGTAACTTTTTCCAAGAAAATTTAAGTTTATGACTTGATAAGATTTCACTGAAGTAAAGTCTATTTAATTCGATTTCTTTAGCAAAATAATTTTGGCCATTTACCATGCATATGGATGATGTCCAGCTTGTATACAGTTACCTACAAGTGATACTACTCTGATGGCAACCAATGACCTAGGCAAATCTTAAGGATCAGAAATTTACTATAGCTGAGCTTAGAGATTTCTTTACCGATGGTATTAATATGGCTTTTTTCGACATTTTTTTGAGTAAAAAATTTACAAAAGATTTCTTATGCTACAGTAGGAGTGATAGTATTTATATCAACAGGTGGGTTTGAAAAGTGGAATTACGTATCAGTTTTTCTTTTCCCTCGAAAATTAAAGCTTAGTTTGCTGCTAAGTCTTTAAGTATTGAAGCTGTCAAAAGTTGAAGTGGCTTTGCGAGACGCAATGCTATCCAACATCTTTAATTCTCCTCTCTTCAATTACCTTTTCTTTGCTGACTATTTTCATTCGAGTTTAACTCTAACATTTTTCCTTCGAGGATTTCATTCCGTCGTTGAAGGAAATTTTCCAAGCAAGTTTGCTTTGCCTTTCGAATGGTTTTATAGTGTATCTTTTGCTCGAGTAGTAATTTTATTAAGCTGATATTTTGAGATTAAAATTTGCGACGGCATGCTTTGTAATTTGTTCACTGTTTAGAAAAATCTATTATTCACCACCGTTTAGATCGACTATACACTTTTAACTGTTTGGTATTTTGATGCAGCAGAACTTATTTATGGGATTGTTCCATCCACTCTGCCCCTATACCTGAGTCCTGCGACTTACTCGTCTCATTTGTTATTTGACGATGCTTCGGTAGACCTTGCCAGGGTAATTGCTATTCTGTACCCCCTGCTCAAATTTGCCAATTAAATAGTCAGAAATTCCAGCAATTACCTGTGCACGAAGCTCTAATATTATGTAATAATTTTCTTATATTTAACTGGAGCAGAAGCTGTACTCCCCTGTCGTATTGGCATAGCAACTGCTACAGGGTCTCTCACAATTAAATCCGCTTGAGTAAGCACAGTAAGTAATAAACAAATTGATACTTCAGATACTTAATTCATCATAATAATGCATTCTACCACAAACTTCATTACGACCCAACTTTCAACAATTTAGAGTAATATGAAGCTTTAAATAGTGCAGTCCATCAATTAACATACTAGTAGTATAATATAATTATATTTTATTATCCGTTCACAAGCTGCAGATAGCATTAAAAAATTAATCTAAAATTGAATATGTCTATTTCAACTATGTATTCTATTTCTACTCCATTCTCGAGCATGGAGGAGATTGAAGCATACTTTTCGACCCGAGGTGAATATAAGGTGGAAAAACCGACAAAACACAAGGCATATCTTCTATCAGGTATCCCTCTTTCATACATTGGCTTTAATGGCTCAACATCGGATCAGATAAATATAACAGAAGACATGAGAGCTGAAGCTGTTCAAAGTCTCACTAATATTGCTCCAATCAGTGTCCTTGTACCTCGGGACTTTGACGGGTCAGAGCACCTCAGTCAGAGGAACTAGGTTGTTTTGTTCCCCGAGGAGACGCCTATATTGTCAAGAATCCTCCCCCTTTTCGGTGTAAACGTATACACTAAGCTTCTTCAAAAAAATTAAGACACCGCAATGTGAAAAATGCTTTGGTTGGCACAATGAGCGGTCCTGCACAAGAAACCCCCGCTGCCGAATCTGCGGGTCCATACAACACGTTGAGAGGGGACATACTACATGTGACCCGTCAAGAACCCACAAATGTCCACCTAAACGTGTCAACTGCAATGGACCACACCCAGCAGACTCTCTGGAGTGTTTGGTACGACCAAGAAAAGACCAAAAGTTACCCCCGAAGACTGAAATTGCGCATATCCGACAAGTAGCATCTGCAGCCAGAATGCGCTTGAAAAAGGCTCACTGTGAAATAATTTCAACCCAAACTGTGCAAGTCGCAATCAGCGATAAGGAAACATTAACAAAAAAACCTTAAACCCGTCAGAACACTCTTTACTGAAACATCCACTCCAGCTCGCGGTAGATTTGCACATCCATCGACCCGTTCTCGTAGCAGAAGCCCCCAGACTAGTCCTATCCGAATGAATGAATAGTACTACTACACCTTTCAATATCCTATCAATAAATGTGGGCCGTAGCTCCACTGCTCACGATATTGCTCTCAATGTTGCCTTTGATTTAAAAATTGATGTTTTACTCATACAAGAACCTTACGTATTTAGAGATATCTCCAGAAGAATCTTAAAAAAAACATCCTGCTTATGAATATTTTTCCCCAACTGACCATTGGTCTGTCCGACCTCGAGTCCTTACCTACACTAGAAAGGATACAGACTGTACATTCTTTCAAGAACGCCCCACATCACTCAAGGATGTGGGAAAGGGAGATCTACTATTACTCTCTCTTCAATCCTCTCGGGGATCACGACTTTTAGTAGTTAATTTTTACAATACCCCTCCAGGAGCTACTAATCCGGGCGCCGGCGTTGATCACCTACTTTCATTGACTAGAAACTTCACCAATATAAATGTGCTACTTGCCGGGGATTTCAATCTTCATCACAAGGACTGGCATCCATCTTATAGGGGATCACCTTCTCCGCAAGCAGAAGATTTCATTGAATGGATTGAAGCTAAACAACTTTCATTAATCTCTGAAGTAAATGTCCCAACACACAATAGGGGAAACGTATTAGATCTCTGTTTCGCTTCTCATCAACTAGTTTCCACGGGAATCATCTCCTCGGTCCAAACCGAATTTGGGGTGACCTCTGATCATTTCCCTGTGCTAATCACAATTCCAAGTTTTTCAAAATGCATGCCATCAGCTTCCAAACCTCGATTTGGGACGATTGACCAGAAAGTATTTCGTGACTTACTCACAATGCAGATTCAAGAATTAAGCACTCCTGTACAAAAACTGGCTAGGGAGATTGAAATTAGGGCTGAAAAACTCACTAGAATTTTACAAACGTCATCTTCAGGCTCAGCATCTCGCTCTCTATTGCATAATAAAGGGCAACCATGGTGGGACCAGACTTGTAGGGAGGCTAAAAGACAGTTTCGAGACATTTCTCGTTTTAGCACACCTAGCTCAACTGATAGAAAGGCCTATAGAAAAGTAGTCAAGAAAGCAAAATTGAATTTCTTTCGTAAAAAACTCGATGAAGCTAGTAGTGCAAAAGATGCTTTTGAAATCTCCAAATGGCATAAGAGCAAGGGACAATTTTGCACCCCGCCATTAGCAGATCCACTTCACCCTGAAAATGAACCGGCTCACACTCTAGAGGGTAAACGAGATATATTAATGAGAAACTTACTTTCCAATCAAACAGACACTGAAGATATATCTCATTACATATCTACGGCCGCCTCTCGCTCGCTTCCATTCCCAAAAATCACCGAAGAAGAAATATCAGATGCTATTCTCATGACTGGATCCACAAACCAGGTATGGACGGGATATCTACATCTTTACTACGCCTGGCTTGGCCTTTAATTTCGGCCACTGTTTTTGATCTTTTTCGGGCCTGTATCGAAGTTGGGTATCACCCTAAATGCTTTCGTACTGCAGTCTTAGCTATTATTGAAAAACCAAAAAAAGTGGATAGATCATCTCCCAGATCATGTCGACCAATCGCCCTCTTATCAGTATTAGGAAAGGGGCTTGAAAGACTGATGGCTAAGCGCATGTCATGGATCGCAATAAAATATAAAGTTCTTACCCATCAACAATTTGGTGCACTACCGCTACGATCATCTATGGATCTTACCACATGCTTAACACACGATGTTGAAGCTGCGATGGCTAAAGGCTGGACTGCCTCAATTACCACTCTGGACATCAAAGGAGCATCTGACGTAGTATTACCGGGTAGACTAGTACACAGGCTTCGAGAACAAGGATGGCCAAGCCATGTCTGTAACTGGATATCCTCTTTTGCGAGCGAACGCAAAGTCTGCATCCGACTTGACAATGAAGTAGGACCTGCAGAATAGATTCAATGCGGACTACCACAAGGCTCTCCTATTTCACCTATTCTATTCATGTTATATCTGTCACCTCTTTTTAAGCTAGATGAAATGAAAAATTCTTTTGGATACGCAGATGATGTGGCGATCTTAAAAACCTCTCCCACACTAGAAGAGAACACGAGAAAAATAGCTAAAGCCATTAATCAAGCTTTATCATGGGGCAGCACTGAAGGACTAACGTTTGATCCTCAAAAGTCCGAGTTATTACATCTCAGTAGAAAAAATCGAGACAAAAATAACAACCCCCCTGTCATCACAGATGGATTTATGATTAAAGTTAATCAGGAGAAACCCTATCTCAAATGGCTTGGAATACACTTCGACCGAAAGTTGAGCTTCAAGCAGCACGTAAGCATTCAAACATC
Organism: Oidium heveae; assembly: GCA_003957845.1. Taxonomy (NCBI): domain Eukaryota; kingdom Fungi; phylum Ascomycota; class Leotiomycetes; order Helotiales; family Erysiphaceae; genus Oidium; species Oidium heveae. The sequence goes on from QVIK01000223.1 coordinate 26,574, forward strand.
AAAAGCCCTTCAAGTTGCTAACGCCCTTCGATGCTTTGGCAATACAATGCGAGGGATATCCCCTCAGTTATCCAAGCAAGTAATCAGTGCATGTGTCCTTCCTATTGCATACTTCGGTACACCAACTTGGTGGCCCGGTAAAACCAGAAAAAAGGGAGATCGTATCATTAGCAATAGAGTTGGAACGCATCTGAATATGCTAGATAAGGTGCATAGAGCAGGAGCTAGAGCTATTCTACCTGTATACCGTACCACTCCCACTACAACTCTCTACCCTGAAACAGGACTCAATCCCGCTGAGCTCACTTTAGAGCATTTATCTAGAAGAGCTATTATTAGATCTCGAAGATTGGATTCCTCCCATCCTTTAGTCAAAAATTGTCACAGACTCGCTTCCAGACCTCCAATGACACATTTTTCGCGTATAATCAGAACAATTCCACCTTCGGAACAGATAGACCCTCTTTCTATTCCACCCTGGGAAAGGTTTAGCACACGTAACAGACTTTCAGTAGCTAACTTGGACTTTTCCAGTCCTGATAGGAAAGCGAGTATATTTCGTGATTTTCTTAATGGCCTCCCCAAAAGCGATATATTAGTTTTCACAGATGGCTCCAAACTCCCTGATGGGAGAGCGGGTATTGGATTAATTATCTTTCAGTTGGATCGACAGATAAGCGTTAGATCTAGCCCATTAGGTAAAAACGATGAGTTGTAAGACATTGAAGAGCACGCCGCACTCAAAGGCATACATACTGCATTAAATCTCCCTACAATTCGCTTCGCCAGTAATTTATGGCTCTTCATAGATAATCAAAAGGAAGTGAAGACACTTTCGAAATATGAAAGTGTGAAATCTTCTAGTAGTGTCTACGATGAGATTATAGAGGCCAACAATAAATGGAAGTCCCGAGGACGATTACCCCATACTCTGGAAGGAGAAATAAAAGTCTGTTGGATACCTAGACATTTTGGGATTGAAGGAAACGAATTAGCAGACCTAGAGGCAAAGAAAGGAGCAGATATTCCCCTACAAGTAGAACAACCTGAGCATTCTCTCGCTTCGCTCGAGAAATGGCTTAAAACTTATACACGTGAAGCCAGAAAATCCTGGTGGAATAAACATATACCCAATAGCTACACTCAGTTAGAGATTGCTGATGCCCCCTTTTATCCAAAAGAACTTCACTTAAGCAGAAATGCATTAGGTAGAATAATTTCCTTTAGAACGGGGCATGGAGACTTCGCTCCATATCATACCCGCTTCGGCCATACAGAAGCTAATTTGCGTTGACAATGTGGATCCTTCAAAACTCGCCTACATTATTTTTATTGTAGAATTCTACGCCGACGTGGACAGCGGCCAGTCGGGCCTATCAACTTATTAATACCTAAATTACTCGGGACACCAGAGGGAGCCATCGTCATGACAAACTGGTTAGAGAATACAAAATTTTTCGAGCAAGTATGCACTCGATGAAGAACCCCAACTAGGGTCTCTACGCAAACAAAATTACTTTATAACATCTCATAAGATTAGTCGCTAGTTTAGATTAGGATCGTTGGAGGAGTAGAAGGTTTTAGTTGACTGATCATCAACTGAAAGGCTCAGGAAGTCTTATATCTTAGTATCATCGATTTTGATGCATTTATGCTTGTAACATAAAATCATCATCATCATCATCATCATCATCATCACCAGTTTAGGAGCAATACCTAGTTGAGTGGATAACCGAACTAGCGACATTGAAAAATCCACCAAGTCATAGTCAAGTTCGTGAAATGGCTATAAAAATTCTTCAAATCCAAGGAGACAACAAACCACTTGGTAGTCAGTGGACTAGGAGGTTTCTTAAGCGTACCCCATCAATACAGGCAACAATGGCCTCGACTCTTGATAGTGCTCGAGTCGAAGGTGCAACATACGAAGCTATAGAGCAATCTTATGAAACCTTCAATGACGTAAAGAAAAGGTACGAAATCCAAGATGAAGATATTCGGAACGTAGACGAGCAAGGGATGACACTTCGTATCTGATCAAACTCTACAGTTCTAGCTCCAGTGACCATGAAGAAGGCATACAAAAAAGTACCCCAAACACGTGAATGGGTGACTGTTATTGAAGCGATATCCATGAATGGAAGGAAAATACGCCCACAGGTTATTTTTAAAGGCGAAAATCTTCAGAGCTAATGTTTTGAGGAAAAGACTCCTAACTATGTTTACACCACGTCTTCAAATGGTTGGACAAGCAACGGAATTGGACAAAATTGGTCGTGAGATGTATTTGTTCCAGAATTAACACCTTCTGTGCTATCGCGATGGAGACTGTTACTTCTTGATGGGCATGGAAGTCATGATAACGTTGACTTCCTATGGGAGTGTAAACAAAATCAAGAGCACGTTGTCTTTGAACCACCCTATATATCTCATATTCTCCAGCCCTTAGATTTTACTTGTTTTTCGCCTCTAAAGTCTCGGTATCGTGAAATCATGAATAACCTCGCTTCTATTAGCGACGGTGCGCCATTAAAGAAATGGAATTTTTTATCTTGCTATCATGAAGCGAGAAGTTCTCTTCTTACAGACACTCAAATTTGAGCTGGATAGGAAGCTGCAGGTCTCAAGCCATGGAATCCACAAAAAGGACTTGGAAGTAAATTTACCCCAAAAACTCATACCTCCAGCAAGTACACCAAAACGTCCTCGAGAATCCTTTGATCCTGAAATGATGCCAACAAAAAAGTCTGCTGACTACCAAGTGGTTTGTTGTCTCCTTGGATTTGAAGAATTTATATAGCCATTTCACGAACTTGACTATGACTTGGTGGATTTTTCAATGTCGCTAGTTCGGTTATCCACTCAACTAGGTATTGCTCCTGAACTGGTGATAGGCGCAGTTGATCAATCCTACTCGATGAAGCAAGATCGCCCATCACACGATCCTTGAGCGTGGTATATGAGATATTGAAAGATGTTGAAATAAGAAAACATCCCAATTTCTGCATGAATTCTAGGGAAATAAAAATTGGGCGATTTCAAATATTTTTAAATTGATTAACAGATATTTTGTATAGTTTCATATATCAAATTTTTTTCACAATTTTTAGTAAATATGATACCAAGTCATAAGTTCTTTAATCTTGACTCTTACTCTTAATGAAGCTTAGTGCTGGTCTGTAGGTGATAGATGGGGCTGACTTTTTCAATTAGTAGACCACGTAATTAGGCTTGGGTGAAAGACATTTTTAAAGCAACACCTATAAAATTATATTTATCATAAAAGTAAGCTTCCATTGGTTGGATGATCACTTACAAATTAGCTTAGGTGCATAATTTAAGCGAAAGTGGTCGGCAGGTGGCTGATCGGACTCGTGGTACCTTGACTTATCTCGAAGACACATGGCTCCTGAATGCGGAAAGGTTTGCTAATTGCTACGTCAGCAAATACCTTCATCTTGGCCATTAGTCAAATGGCCAAGATGAAAATGCTCATCATTATTTAAAGATGTTAATATCAAATTCTACGGGGAATTTATCCACCGTAGTAAAGAGGATTCGAATCGCTCTCAGCCAGCTGCACAGAAGATATCAAGACTTGCTTCATCAACAACAAGTGAAGGGAGTCATGAAGAGGCACTTTTACCGTAAGGTGAATACCTCAGTTTGTCGACATGCCCAATAGTTAGTAGAGACTCAGATTGCTTTCCTTGAAAAACACCAATTAAGATTACGAACTTTCGGCACTCCTATTCCAGAATGTACGTGTAACTTTAGATTATCTTTAAGTGTGCCATGTTATCATCTAATAAAGGAGAACTGGATTTAAATCAGCGATTATGTTTTGCTGATTTTAATCGTCATTGGTATATGACTCCAACGGCAAATTTATTAGACCTACCACAAAACAATAATAGTAATATTGCAGCTGGGGAAGAGAGAGGAAGTTTGGCTGAGGGCCAAGGAATTGACATAAGTAATCTTGGTGGAAATAATAGCAGAAAACGAACATTTGAATCAGTCGATGAACCGGTGACGAAAAAAACTATGAGAATGAGACTAGCGACAAATATCACGCCGAATAATGCTGTTGTGAATGATATCATAAACTTAACACAACGCAAACCACCACAGCATGTATCTGAAATCTCAGTCAACGTCTAAGACATTATTTCTGCACAATTACCGCCAACAACAAATCAAGCCTTGCTAGATGTAGTTTTCCACCAGAGCACCTCGTAACTGTAATGGATGTGGTCAGCCGGGACACACTTATCTTACGTGTAGTAGACGGAGAGTTAACGTCATAGAATAAAGGTATATGTGGAGGATGATTTGAATAGGTTTATTTGACGGACTACGTATGGTATCTTAGTACGATTCAAACTGACGTTTTTATTTTTGGGCCCCTATTTTTTTAACCGAAACGAATGGTAATAGACCCCTGTAGCAGTTGCTATGCCAATGCGACAGGGGAGTACAGCTTCTGCTCCAATTGAATATAAGAGGATTATTACATAATATTAGAGCGTCGTGCACAGGTAATTATTGGGGTTTCTGGCTATTTAATTGGCAAATTTAAGCAGGGGGTACAGAATAGCAATTACCCTTGCCAGTCGTTTTCTGCTTTTCTCATTACTAATAGGACACGACTGCTTATTATTCGCTTATTAGCGCCTTCTGCCTAAATCAACTTCCCACAACTAAGAGCAATCCAATTCAATTGATAATGCTTCAACAAACAAGGAGTATATGACTTCAGCATGTTACGATATTCTGAATTATTTACAACTCTGTGCAACGGAAGTTTAATATCATAAAATTTTCTGATATGAAGATAATTTCGATATACTTCGTGGAGAAGTCAAAATTGCTTTAACGTATGTCTGATTAGCTTCTTTCTATCTTTCTCCCCTTTCTACCTTTTTCGTCAAATGTTATCTGAAGTCAAATTGGCTTGTGATTTCAAAAAATAAAAAAATTACTAAAATATCAATCTCAAATTTGAGGTGTGCATACTGAGCAGCTGTCTATTTGTAATACATTGGTAAACCTTTATTGCTCCTTTCTGGTTGACAGAATTTTTATTAATCTGAAAATTACTCTTTGGGTCAAATGATAGCTTTTGAATGAAATTCCAACTTTTATTTGGAATAACTGGCTAACTCGTTGCTCATTAGTACGATGTGCAATATATCTGCTCAAGCTTATATGAAAACTGCCTTATCTTATCATGATTCTATCAGATTACGACATCACAGATCAATAAACACACACGATCGCATTAACTACCGCACTAATACTTCCTCAGTATTTTGAAAGCAGTCCACACTTCTGGTGTTTGCAAAAAGCAAATAGTTTTATCAAATTCTTTCACAAGTCTGAATCAAAAGTCTTCAATAATTTTAACCAAGTCCGAGTTAAATTACCGAAAAAACAAAATCTAGATACAAAATCTCGCTTTATTCTTTATCAGATATTTGGCTTAAATTCGCAAATTCCTTCCAATGAATGATTCCCTTAATGAACCTGGTAAAAGAAACATGATAATGCCGATTAAACGTATCAAAGCAGTGGAAAATAAATAAAAGGGTTACACTCCCTTCATCCTATGTTGGTGGGGATCGTTTCATGAGAAAATGCTACCAAAATTCCATGGCAATTTTGTGTAGACAGAACAGCATCTTCGTTTCATGAGAAAATGCTACCAAAATTCCATGGCAATTTTGTGTAGACAGAACAGCATCTTCGTTTCATGAGAAAATGCTACCAAAATTCCATGGCAATTTTGTGTAGACAGAACAGCATCTTCGTTTCATGAGAAAATGCTACCAAAATTCCATGGCAATTTTGTGTAGATACAGAACAGCATCCCCGATTTTAAAGATGGTAGTCAATCCTAAATGGAAAAAAATAGTTGGCAACTCTGCTACAGATAGTAATCCGATGAACGAATACTGTTGCCCGAAGGGTGCAAGATGAGGGTAAGGGATCCAGCATGCTAGAAGACGAGGCCCTAGCTTTACTCTGTGAATCCCAAGTGGCCAACATATCGAAATCCGTGGTATTAATTAAGTTGCTTGACAGAGACGACCATCAAAGGGTTGCAATATCAATGGTATTGTCAAGAGACTCATGCATTACGGAAGTATTAGACACAGGCCTAGGTACAATGTGACGAGGTTCTTTACACCTGATGTAGACTTAACAGTTTGGCTACTACATTGGTTTCAACGGGAGCAACTGATTGGCATCTTTTGAAAATTCCCATAATCGTTCTTAGGCTATAGTCCGGAAAGTAAATCCAGGCTTAACTACTCTTGAGGGCACAAGAAATTCTCAATTCTAATTTCATGGTAATATTTAATTCAATATTGGTGGAATTTTTTAGTTTTGTAAACAACTTGACAAATTAATTTGTTGGATTGCTATGGGGTCTTTTCCAAGTTTGTTGTAGAATTGTTGTCTGTATCTAATACTCTTTATGAACTTGTCACTTTCACGGTATATAGTCCAGTTTCTTAATCTCTTCTATTTCGGCCTCTCTATTTGATGGAAATGAAAATTATTTCCCTGGTTTGTCTCATTAAGCGCATCTCTGAGTGCGATGGTTGCCCCTAAAATCTCTGCATCGTATACATCACCCCTGTATAGTACGCTTCATTTTGAATAGTTTTCCCTCTGCGCTGGAGCACGTACCCCTAAGATGAACGCCCGGGCCCTTTCGATGATTCATCATAATAGGCACATATATCAGTCGGAGCGGTGGTGCTTATTCAATTTTGAAAGGATTGAACCCCATCTACCTTTTTTTCAAAGATTTTTTTTATTCTGGAGATTGTGATGGCTCTGTAGCTTCGGCTCGAGGTATATATCGTAGAGCACATTAAACTCTGGTCATTTGAAATTTAGGTATCTTGGAAAGTCTCTGCTTCATTTTGTACTTTAATGAGCCGATATTAGGGCACTCATTTGCTCTGATCCGAAGTGGGTGACGATCATCAATTGAGTTTACTTTAATCCCAGTATTACGCTAGAATACTAGAATATTCTATTATAGAATTGTTCACAGTTAGGATAGGCTAGCTCTTGACAGCTTCAAGGATTACGGAGAAGTTTCTAGAAAGAAAGGGGCATGTATATACATCCTCCTTGTAAATTTAGTTATCCTCAAGTGGAAATATAGACTACCTTTTTGATAGTCATGTGCTCAAGCCTTTTTTATCTAAAACCGTGACGAGGACGTGTCATTCCTAGCCACCATACTTCCGCACCAAAAGTCGCTATCGGAACGACTCATGACTCTACTACTGTGATTAGTGCCTTTGGAGCTGCACTTCTCATAACAGAATTTTCTTGTCTCTTCTATTGGGCTAGCTTAGGTGCCTTTCCACGCCAAGTTGCCAGCCACATGTTTTTTGAAGGTTAGGCGAGGATCAAGGTACACTCTTAACCAACGAATTTGCTCGGCTGGTTCGATCATGTTTCCATCCCCGTTCCCGTAAACTCCTATAACTTCCTCTTTCTTACTACCGGGGAATTCGACCACATCTGATTTTTGGGTATCAAACAAAACGACATTTTCTTCAGCCTAGCTCGCTAAGCTATTGACTTCTCTCTATGCCACCATTGCCAATTCACTAACTGTACGACCAAAGCGTACAATTCCGATATCATCAGTATAGCTGAAACGTACAATTGTATTCTCACTCCGCTTTGGTTCAATTATGTAAAGAAGGAAGAGATGGTGAGAGATGGATGACCACTGATATACCCCATAAATTGGTTCCTTGGGACTTGTTACTCCTTAAAATCGGATTTGCACTTTTCGACTCTTCAAGAACGATAAAGTCCATTGGAGCACTGGTTTAGGCCACCCTTGAGCTTGCATCTGCCATATCAACCTATTGTGTAAAACAGCGTCAAAAGCTCCTTACATAACAAGTGTTATAAATGTAGAATCCCAGCCTTGCGACTTATCTTCCTCAATGTCGTGCACCAAGCATGAAACGAGGTCATTTTATGATCACTTTGGGAGTACTCCGAATTGCTGACGGCCAACTACATCATAAACAATGGTAATCTGTGACATTCTCATCGACAAAATCCTCTCCAATCGTGTTCCTAAGCAAAACAGTAGTGATATCAGCCTCCATTCTGTTAGTGATGAAAGATCCCATCTAGATTTTAGAAGAAAAACTATTTCTGCATGTTTAAAGTACTGAGGGTAGTAACCTAGGCGTACATATGCGCGGAATAGGCGTATAACATGATGTTCTATGCTTTGCCAGCAGGCTGCAAGTAACTCAATAAAAATTCTGTCGGCTCCGGTACTAGTGTTGCCACTTCCAATCTTTTTAACTTCTATTTAGATTAGAAAGGTACATCTAATAAGATAATATAAAGTCGATTTATGATTGTGAATGTAGAACACAAATAAAGTATATATAAAATTTAATGGTGAAAATTTGTATTGAATCTGTAATTTTAAGATAATATCAAGAGCTTGTGTATCTTCAAGACTTTCACGTGGCTCCCATTTTGACTCTTTTAGTTGTACCTAATTTACTAGTACTTCCCTACGAAACCCTCTACCTCTTTTCTCTTATCTGCTCTTGAAAATTGTAACTCTTCTTGTTCTTGTTCACCATCGGTGTTTATTATCGGTGGTAGCTGTGTGTCTTCTGAAAGTTGTGAAGGTAATGGGTTTTGAGGGTCACTTTTGAGTAGTTCCACATGAAGTCTTGGCCGAATACTTGATGGTACATCTAATTCAATCATATATGAAGAAATAATTTTGACGACGCGATACTTAGCATTAATCCAAGATAATTTCTTTGATAACTGGGTAGTGTGAACATTTTTTTTAAATTTAACCAAACAAGGTCACCTTCAATGATTCGTTCTTGTGGTTGTCTTTTTTTTTTTTTGAATTAGTTTCCATACCTTGTTGAGATGATGCCATTGCGGCCTGAGTAAATTCTTGTCTAAAGACAAGCCGAATAATTAATTCATGTGCTTGTTTGCTCTGACTGGAGGATTTGGTTCTCATATACGATACTTGATCAATAGGCTCGGTGTGATAACCGTGGGAAATAAAAAATGGGCTAAGTTCAATCGTCGTATTTCTATTATTAATTGCAAGCATTGCAGATGGGAGCATCGATGGCCATTCATATTGTGACTAAGAGATAAGAGCTCGTAAATACGCTAACACATCCTGGTTCATTCTTTCTGTACTCCTATCTGTTTCTGGGAGGTATTCAGTTGATAAACGCTGCTATACACCAACTAATTTACGTAGAGAAGTCCAAGATCTCTAACCCAATTTGATCCACGGTCAGAAGTAATAAATTTAGGAAAACCATGGAACCGAAAATGGCATTGAACAAATCTTTCTGCGCATTCTTCTGCTGACATTGATTTTTTTGCTTCAAAAGTGCAGCTTTTTAGTAAACGGTCTGTTATAACCACGAGGAAGCATGGATCATTCTTTGATTTAGCTGGCAGCTCTGTTATGAAATCTATCGATAATTCTGAATAAAAACGATCTGGGATTGGTAGGGTCTTGAAAATTTATAAGAAACGGTTTACTACTCATTCAGCCAAATGCTTTTCCAACATCTCTTAAAAATTTTATGTCCATCCCCTGAACGCGACGATGCTCATGGGTAAGTCTTCCCCTGACATCTCATCTTTATAGCTTACATTTTGCTTTGATTTCATATCAGTTAAAAGTTTCTCAAGAGTATCGACATTTAAATTTTTAATATTTCCAGTGTTAACTGGCTTCTTTGCTGCCCGATACTCAGAACAAAACCGAGTTTTGCGGTCTTTTTTACACACCTCACACATCTCTCCTCGCCGGATAGTCGCTAAAATTCTGACAAAGATCTCCATTTTGCCCTGAGCTTATCATCAGATGCTTGTCGACTATCACCGCTAACGGAATTTATCCCACCCATCTTTGTGTCACTGTCAGCATCAAAGTTGTTATTGTAACTAGTATTAGATGATTCTCTCGGGAAAGTGTTGGCATTTATACCATTTTGAGGGAGATAGTATGTCTATTTCCCAGAACAGCTTGGGGGCTGATATGAAGGTGTATTTTCAAGACGGCCTGCTACCACCCTAACTTGAGAAACCCATTTCTGGTAGTCATTTGTTGGTATTGATTTACTCAACGAAAGAACACACAGCCGGGCATTGATAGCCGTCTTTAGCTGGTAGATCTTACCATTCATAATCGAGAAGCGACACCTGTTGATACTTCGTCAGGAGTCACTTGGATGGTTTCAGAACTGCTATCGGTTTCTTATGAATTACCATTAATTAAGTCGATATTGATTTTCTTAGAAATCGTAGTTTTTTTTCCGTAGCTCTAGCTCGTAGGACTGCTTGATACTCTCTTTCCCCCGCTTGACGATATACTTTTAGCTGCTCTTTTGAGAGTGCACCAGAACAGCTGGGACGAGCTAGACATCGGTGACTATCGTCACCACGTAGTCCCCCACAGTTACTACATTTTGTTGCTGCTATGTAAATATCTATGTTGTGGTTGGTTGAACCACAAATGCCACATGACGGTGCTCTTGAACAATTCTTAGCTGGGTGGTGCCCATTGCAAAGCTAGCAAATTTCAATAGGTTGCTGCTTTTTGTACGGCCTCCTTATTCCGGATTCATCAAAAACTCTGAAACTGCTACGTAGTGCTTTACAAAAATACGTCATCTGTGTTCTATGAGGCGCTTTTGGGTTAATTTGACCGAATAGTTTTAAATCTGCTAATCGCACAGAGCAGACTCGCTCAATCTCTTCAGAAAATATTGATTTGCTTACTTCTTCTTGCCCTTATTCTAAATAGATAAAGGCTGACACTGTTGGAAATAACACTTAGACCCAGTTGGTGGCAGATTCCAACTTCGCACCAGATAAAATAATCAATTTCCTGTATTTAACATTTTCTACCGAACTTCTGAGTTGGAAGAGCTCAAGGAAAATCCTGAGTGTACAGGCTTTATTTTACTAATGAGTGAGGGTGAGATAAGTAATATTTTAACAATCACTTTACGGACACCCGCGGGTGACAGTTTGCGCTACTCTTGATCTTTAGGAAGACGGAGAGAAAGATTATTTTGTCTGAGATATCTTTTGTTGAGGAAGTTATGTTTTCAGATTTATCCTTATTAGGGGAGCGATGAGATATTTTACCCAAAGGTGCCACTCGTGCTTTGGTATTTAGATTTACCCTTGCCTTTTTCTTGCCTTTACAAGCTACTATAGCCCAGGAGTTGTCATTATATTGGGGAGTCTTTGGTAGTTCCGAATTTTTGTCTAATCTCCGGCTTGAAACTTGACTGAGAATGATTCGGGGAGTTGTGACAGCCACCTTCTTTATCAATTTCCTTTCCTTTCACAATTCCACTGCCTTTTCTTGGTTTTGTGTGTATTGGAACATGTTAGACGTTTCCAAGCGAAATCACAAACGTTATTATAACGAAAACATTAATATTATGTGCCTATCTATGACCTCGCTTACCAGTAATGATCAAGCTTGTATCATATGGATTTGCATCAACGTTTATTTGTCGAAGAGTCACTTCTCCGTATGCACGATACCCTCCTGGCACTGAGTATAACCCTGCAATATCTTCAGTTTGTTCGGAATTTCCTTGTGGTTTATCCTGAGTTATTATAATATCACTACTTGTACTTTTGTCTTCTAAAATATATCCAAAATATGAGGGAGTTGGTGGTAATAGCCGGGATTGTGATTGAGGTCTAGCCTCTTGTACGGCCTCTTAGGTTTCATGTATTTTTTCACTCCCTACATTTGATGCGTGTCTGGTAAGTGGACATGGAATAGTGTAATGATGTTGTCGTTGGCGTTGTGTGAGTAGATCCTCAATACTAATTTCATTTTTATATTTTTTTTCAGGGTATTCAAGAAGTTCGATATTTTGACTAAGAAAAGACTGTTGAACATAATTATCACCATTATTTAAGAATCTTAATGGATCAAAAATCACATCACGTATGACTACTGCCTCAACTTGAGCTGAAAGCTAAACCCGGAAGATGTTGGTTCCTTGATAATCAAGTAAGTGACCTATCAATGCACGAGATTCAGTCTTGTGAGCTTTTTTGAGATCTTGATTGAGAGCATATGGTTGTATATCACCATTTAATCTCTCAGGACAGATCACGAGGTGAATTGGAATCGTTTAGCTCTGGCGGCCAAGTACTTAGCTAGTATTCCTAGCTTTGGAAAGCTTTCCATAGAAAATATAGATTATCATTATTGCTTTACTTGCGAGCATAGACCGTTCGTCTTTGTCCCCTTACATAAGATCATGTTGATCATGTGACTTAATGCGCTATGACTTAATCGTTAACTGCTTTAGTAAAGCCATTAGCTTTACATTTGCCGGTTGGCGTATGTTGAAGTAATATGGACCCATCTTTAATTGATTCACAGATGCTTTCTTCCCTCATCAGAAAATTTCGGTTGCGGGCTTTTGTTTTGTTAGAGTTAGCTATGGTTAAGACTGAAGTATTATCTATATCTTTTATGATAGCTTGACTTTTTACTTTAAATATTTTTTTCGTAGAGTAGTTTGTCCCACTTAGAGGCGACTGCAAGCGCTGATAGAGTAGTGTATTCAGCCTCGCACAAAATTTGAGCCAAAATGGTTTGTTTCTTTGACCACCATGCGACTGGTGTGTAGTTTATCAGGAGAAAGTTAACTGTTGTGCCTTTGGAAGAGGTCATATTTCCCCAGCTACTGTCTGAGGAGGCTTTAAGTTTACCGTTCTCTATTTTAAGGGAAAAATAGAGCCGCTGATTTCGTACGTGAGAAATATCGTAAGAGATGTTTTAACGAAAGCATTGCATTGAGATGGGGCTCCAACGTGTCGTGAAAGTTTTTTGACTGCGTATTGTATATATGAGCGGGTCACTCCAGCAATGTGTAGCAGTGATCCAACGACTGAACGGTATTTATCCGTTTCACTTAATGAACAGAGGTTTTACTGATCTAAGTCGATAAGATTGTCATCTGCAATCGGAGTTTTCGCACCCTCATAGTGACGCAAGCCCGTGTCATCACACAGAGGGCTTCGATTTTGTTTTCTTGTTTGATACGTCTGCCGTTAGGCTTTCTGATGATATTGATTTCTAGGAACTTTTTCATTTCGCCAAGATCTTTGGTTTGAAAAGCTTCTTTAAATACACTTATAGTATCATTAATTTTTGACATTGATTTGGGAAATATCATAAAGTCATCAACATAAGTAGATATGATAGAATTGTTGCGCCTGAATACGTGAGCATCAAATATTAGTTGATGGAAATTAATTTGCTGAAGAACTTTTCGAGAAATCACATCATGTAAGGTTGCATTACAATAGGACATTAATCCTTTACAGTAAGTTAGTTTCAATCACGGTTTATCATAATGTCAAACAAGAAATTAATTCATTCCAGAAATGCTTGAAAAATTATATTTAACTTTGGGACACAAAAGAGAGTTTGGGGAGTAGTGACAGAATAAATAAAATGATATGTTTTTTTAATTTTCATCAACCTATTTGGAAGCCTGTAAATACTATTATTCAACGTTATTACTTCCTAGAAATTTACCGTATATTTAAGGATTGAATGTGATACATGACTAAGATGCTGAATACTAATTTGAAGAATTATTGCCGGTGATATTACGATGTTTATCTAAGGAGGTTGATGAGGAATTTGATTACTAATTATCCTGTGGGAAAGCTTGATATTTATTTATACAATTAGTTGGTGATTGCTAACCAGTGAGCCCTGTAACTTGCTGCTCAATAAATCTTGCCTGAAAAAGACCAATTAGACGGCCGATTTCGCCATTTTTCCCCCAGTTTTCACATTATGTAATAATTTCTTGATGATGTAATAGTTACAAGATCCATTTTTCGTCTCATTGGCATAGCAACTGAAAATAGGCATGTTACAAAATTTAATAAACAACTCTTGTGCATTTACTGTGTCCGAGGTGAAGGTATCTATTAACAAAGCGAATTATAAATCTTTCAGCATAAGGAAGCCATGTATCTTCCACATATTTCAAAATCCTTCCACCGTTTAAATTTGTGGCAAGCCGCTTGGCTTTGCAACTACTCCAGTTCTCAGAGAACCCAAAACTTGTTGGTGCGTTCCAAACTTTCATAAAATCCTCTATTAAACCTTTCACTGAATTCGTATCAAGTTCCTTGCCTAGACAGGTCTGGAGTACCATCTTTATGAGCCATACACTGAGTATATTTTTCGATGAAGGAAATTTTCTGACGATTGCATTCACGGGGGCTAGCTCTCTATCAGCGACAATTATTTAGGGTTCCTGTTTAATATTCTCTTGAAGAACCCTTTCTAAGGCATGAAGGGCCCATCTATAATTGTTAGAAAGTGAGTAATGATATGAAGCGATGAGCTGTTAAGCTTAGAGATTTAAATCACGTGGAAGATAATTGCAGAACCGGGACAGTAAGGAGTCTGTAATCTGAGATTGGCTTGGAGTTGTTGATTACTCCAAGTTTGATGCAGAATGCTATTTATTTACATATTTCTAACTAAGAGATATTAGTGTAAAAGACAATGAACACGTGTTAGCATGTGATTGTAGTAATACACTTAGATAATAGAATACCACATTGGTAGGAATATCAATTTGTGTCAATGTCATCCTAAAAAGGAGGTTGGCCGAAATGGCTAGGGGATGCAATAATAGTCATGAAATATGTTGCATTATTGAACATAATTGTATTCCTACAAGACAGGGATTGCCGTTTCCGGAAAATGCTGTTTTAAACACCAATTATCAACAATAGTCCCTCAGTTCCTTGACTCAGGATAGCATAACCTACCTCAAAAATAGAGTTGATGTTTCTACACCCAACCACGTGAAGTAACGGCATCTCAAATCGGTTTATGCTTTAAATACAATCCATGATCAAGACTTCAGGAAATCTTTGTAATAACTTTAAGGAGGTGTTGTCCAAGACAAAAAAAGGTACGTCAAGTAACTTTCCGTGTCTATAAAGTAGCCAAACTACGACTCTTGATGCTGCTCTTTAAAATCGTCACCTCCCTCTCGACGTGGCATTCCTGGCATAGTGCAAACAGCTATTTGCCCTCTAATCTGGAGCATTCTATGTATCGCCAAACAATTGTATATTCCCTTGGCAGTAGCATGACTATTATCATGTCTTAACTCAGCTAGGTAGTTCTTGGAGGAATTCCAAGTTCTGACGTGCGTATTATACTTTCATTTTCATGCTCATTTAAGGATGTAACGCCAGAATGGCCAGTCGTAGATATAGAAGGTGAATGATTATGGCTTAGGGAACTAACCTCGATGGTATATTCATAAACTGATAAACGAATCCACAAAGAAACTTGCAGTTACACTTTTTCTCATACCTTTAGACCGAATATCATGAATTCCCGCACGATCGCAAAGCAATTGATGAGATGTTATCACGCCTTGACGATTGGTCTTTTTCGAAGACAAACGCAAGCCATAGCCATTTTCAATTTCGATAGATCGACAAGCAGTTACCGCAGATTCCATGTTCAAGAATTTTTCTAGAAATGAATAAACAAAAGACTTTTTGATATAATTCACAAAATCAAAATAAATTGTAATTTCGGAATTGACGTTTTTATGAAGATAAAATTTTATATCACTAAAGAGTTAACTATGTGACAGAATTTGTTTATTTCCGGCATTTAATCATTAATATCGTCCAAAATTATAGATGCTGACAGAATTGTGGTTTCTGTTTTAGTGTTGGTCTATTGTTCCGTATCGAAAAATTGATGATAGATCAAGAGTAGAGAAGTTGTTTATTAAGTCTTGTAACATGCCTATTTTCAGTTGCTATGCCAATGAGACGAAAAACGGATCTTGTGACTATTACATCATCAAGAAATTATTACATAATGTGAAAACTGGGGGAAAAATGGCGAAATCGGCCGTCTAATTGGTCTTTTTCAGGCAGGATTCATTGAGCAACAATCACCAATTAGTTGTGAACAATTAGTAAAGTTCCAAGTCTGACCGATCCATACCAGTATGTGCGATTCCAGTAAACTTCTTATAATAGAGGTGTCATCTGTAGATCATTCAAATTTAGCCAGATGCAGCTTTTGGTATTTAATAAATGTTTATCCAAAAATAAATAGAACCAAAATGGAAAAAAACTCTTAAAAGACTCCATTAAGGACAGTGTAGACTGCAGAGATTAGGGTTGGCAGAAAGTTGATATGACATAATGATATAGTGAAGTTAAGAGTTATTGCAGATGGGGCGGAAGTATCGGGTTGCTTCTTCGCATAATTGTTGTGACTCAGTAAATTCACTAGTGATTCATCTCGCTTTCATTAAAATTAATTGCCAGCTGCATTAGTGGTAATCTTCAGTGCCAGCATTATTTCGATTTCGAACTAAAATTAGTCTGTGCGTTCGGACGATTTACAGGGCTTATCCTTGATACAGCCGACCGCGCCACAGCGGTTTAACGCGCAAATTTCATAAGTTTATGCCGGATGTTGCTTTAGTAACGGATAACGTTGCGAGTAAACACTAGCACGTCTCTTCCAATTACATGTTGATTTAAACATTTCAAGAATTAACTACAAAACATGTTATATATATTTTAGTAAAATCCACGATGCCTTTCATGTTCAATCCACAGATTTGTGAGAACTTTTCTCTTAAGAGATTCCAAAAATAAAATATATTTAACTCTCCCAAACAATTATCATTTCTCAACGATTTCTGGTTTAATCAGACAGAATAACGGTCAAACAATGTACATATGGCCTTTCCAACTGATTTCGTATACACTAAATATATACTTCACTTGGAAGACTACTAAATTGGAAAAGAAAACACAAATAAATCTGACTAGTTTAAGTAATGCCTAGTCTAGCAACTTGCTAACAATATCAACAATGATAATATACAAATTCAACTATTGAATACGAAAAGATTCCGAATACATTTGCTTCAAATTTGTGATATAAAAAAGATCTATAGATTAATACAGGTGGTCCTATACAAAAAGTCTTTTGGAATCATTGAGACTTATATCTAGACTCTGGAAAGTCATCGTAATCTTTTTCATTAAGAGAAAATTGAAACGCCTAAACCTGTTGTTAAAGCTAGAGGTTGAGTACTTCTAGATGCTTTAATGCTCTACCCTGATGTTAGTAGATGAACTTGTATGTGACATATGCATAATTTTGCCTGGAAAAAGCACCCAAATCTAAGACATTATGTTGATTCAGAGGAAATAAAGGAGAACTAAGATCTCTATACGAAAATAATAAAATCTCTACAGCGAAAGATCTTATTACTGGATATAAACCGCTTGAACCGATGCGGGAAGAAGACAGGACATATCTACGCAATACGTGGTGCTGGAACAACATAGAAAATTTTCCTGTGCATTCAGTGAATGTGATTCTTTATTCTGATTTTAGTTTATCACCGCGAGTAGAAGGTATTACCTTTAAGGTATAATAAGATATACTTAATCGTTGCTCCATCCTAGTAAGTTCACATAAGCGTTTCCAAAATTTGCTAGTCCAGTTAGTTCCTCGATCGCTAACAAGAGCTCTTGGAAATCCATGATATCTCCAATGACTAGCTAGAAATTGCTTTGCACAAGACTCTGCGTCTATATTATCCATAGCTTCTAATGTAACTGATTTTAGCAGTTGATCTGTTATAAACATTACGTCTGTCATTCCTTTAGACTCTGGGAGCTCTACCATGAAATCTATGGATAACTCTTAATGGAATTGATCAGGAATCGATAAAGGCTTAAGAAAGCTTAATTTCTGATGCCGTAAAATAGAGGATCTTCCACAAATAGGACAGTTCTTACAGAAACGTTTGACGACCTTCCTGGTACCTAGCCAAAAGTAGCACCGTGCAATCTGTGCTAACGTAGCATCTCTTCCAGGATGTCCAGAGGTAATTACATCATGGATATTCTGTATTATAGCAGTTGCTAAGGGCTCATAGTGTAGAACCCAAATCCGCCTTTGATACAAGAGTATGCCCTTTTACGGATCGAATAAGCACGCTGCGATCATAGCTCTTAAAGGCTTCGGCCTATCTAAACCCTCAATTGTTAACTTAATTTCTCTCGGCCATGTATGCTTGCCATCCCAAGCTACACGAACAATCTGTATGAAAGTATGATCGACCTGAATTCCCTCGTTCCGTAGTGCTTACAGGTTTTTCATTATTAAAGACTTCATATCCTTCCGCAAGTTCTAAATTTCCAAACTGGAGCTTTCTGATATTTACTGGTGTCAACTTTTGTCGTTCTCAGCTCAAAAGACGAGAGTCTCTGTCAAGAATGCCCTATCTTATATAATATATATGTGAAGGTTTACCAATTCATAGTGTTCTATGATTCTGTTCTGGCATTTTGGTCGAGTGGTGATGCATCTATCTCGTGTATCATGTAGGATGCCAACCCTTAGCCTGACACTCATTGCTCCTTGCCCCGCTGTCTACATGCCGCTTCTGACAGTCTCCATTCTTTGGCTTATCTTGCCCCCTACGCGATAGCGCGTCTGCACGTTCATAATCTGCACCTTTCCTGAAAAATAATGTATACCTGAGTTTTGATAGGAATTCAGCCCAATGTGTCCGTCTTTCCGTCAACTTCCTAGTGGTTAAGAAATACCTCAAACTCATGTGGTCTGTCAAAATCCTGAATGGATCCGAAAGTCCTCTTAACTCAGTATCCCATTCTTTTATACATGTGCAACTACAACGAGAAGTTCTTTGTCATAAATTTCATAATTTATTTCCGCTTCAGTTAGCTTCCTAGAGTAATAAGCTACGGGTATCCAATCTTCATTTTTCTGTTTTTGAAGCAGACAATCACCTGATGCGTACCCCGAAATATTTGTATCCAACATGGTCTTTCGATCCGAATCCCATTTTCAAGGTGGGCCCTTTCCAGTTAGGGATGTTATAGGTATACAGATTTTCGATTAGCCATTGATAAATCTCTGGTAGAAATAGGCCGACCCTAAAAATTCTCGTGAACCTTTTGTTGTCGTTGCTGCCTGCCACTCTGAGATTACCCTAATCTTCTCTGGATTTATTTTTATAGACGGTATTAGGCGTCACTGGATTTTATAAATTCTAGGCTTTAGTTCTCTTTACTCTAAATTCACATTTGTTCAGATCCAAGCCCAAACCGGTATCTTGCAGCTTCTGAAGAACCATATTTACATGTCTCTCATATTCTATTGACTTCCATTTGTATAAACGAGGATATCATCTACATAGGCCGAACGAAAGTCATCAAGATACTCGTGTAGAGTTCCGCTGATGTACCTCTGAATTCAGTAGGGGCTCCATTTAAGCTAATTGGCATCACTGGGCACTCAAATTGGCCAAACCGAGTTCGGAATGCAGTTTTTCATTCATCTTCTTGTTTAATCCGTAGTTTATGGAAGGCTGCCCGTACGACTAGTTTGGTAAACCATTTTGATTTACTTAATTTCGCTAAAGTTTCTTTTATTAAGGGTATTGGACAACGATCTGTTTTGGTTATAGCATTCAAAGCCCGACAATCAACGCAAAAACGTAAGCCTCTACCAGGTTTTCTTACAAATAATACAGGAGCTCCGGTGGGAGAGCTTGTTGGAACATAAGTCAAAGAAGAATTCAATTAAGTATACACCGGTTAATACTGGACAGACCTCGGTCTATTTTTGTTTGTTTCTTTGGATCTCGCTTAGTTTTGATATAGGAGTAGGGGGATTACCGAGTTAGAACAGTAATGAAGAGAAGATACTTGGTATATAGTGAGCTCCCCCTTGGATTATAGAAAGATGAAGAGAAATGAAATGAATTTTTTTTGGCTATTGTTTTACGTGCATACTCTTTTTGCAGTATATGTTATTTGATTTCAATTCCCATTTACAATTCAATTAGACGTCTGATCTAATCAAAGTTTTTCCAACAGAGCTACTTGTATGTATATAGTCCTTATCAGGCGGCTCTATCATAGTTTTTCTTAAGACCAATAGTTCATCCCTCAACATTCCATATAAAAGGACCCCCGGGAGCTTTTTTATCAGGCTCTATCTTTAATTCATGTTCACCGTTTGGCTTATGAGGAGGGAGCTTATCGGTAATGTCTTTCTTGAATAACTTGGCAAACTTTCTGTATTGTGGTGGAAGTCTTTCAAAATTAATCACTGGTTTTTTTGTGAAGGCAAGTGCTTTTTGAATATCGGATGGAGTTACCGAGAACAGTCTTGATGGCGTATTTCCTTGTGATCTTTGGATTCTCTCCAGAGTAGCTATAAAAACATATGCAGAAAGGCTACTGAAATTAGGTTTTACCTGTAGTAACTGCATCTGGGACGTCTTTTCTCAGACTCTAAGAGGTCAGTCGTCTACTAATGTCTCACAAATTTCTATATGGTGCTCTTTAGCATGGTATAATACGTCTTCTTTATCCATTCAAGGTTTCTCAAGAATGAGTTTAGGGCTTCCTACTCTGTTATATCCTAATAGAGTCAGCAAATTTTCAGCTTAAGGAAATTTTTGGTTGAAGGCAGTCGGAGCTGGAGCTTGCTCCTTTGACGCCGATTGTTATTGTATGATTGACATCATACTTGTCATACAATTTTATAGAGTCGCAATTTGAGCTTCTCTCTATCGATCCCGCTCTTCCATACGACTAACTAAGGATATAATATGCGATATCTCTGGTCCATTTTGATTCGATGCGTGATGTCCAATTTCCACATCATCCAATACTTCATCTGTGTATGCTATATATAGGAAAAGGTTGGCCATTTATTCAGGTGTATCAAAAGACCTCTCGCTTTCTTCACGGCCTGTCCCTAGGGTATGGCTTGAACATTGTGGTACTGCAAAATTTGGCATTCACTAATTGCCTTTCAAATCGGTCATTTAATCACCCTAAGCTGTAAATAATGAGTAATATGCTTATTGATGGGTCACAGTAGATAAGATAAATGATTCCTGATTAAAATGTGATAGAAGCCAAGCTGGCAAATTAGTGTATCAATTGATTAAGCGTTGATAAATCTTTTAGTGCTTTAGAATAATTATTTAATTAGGTCTTACGATAGACCTATTTTCTGTGGACCAGGATTAGTGCGCGTCGCGAAATGATTCAGGCGCGTGCTACATGCAAGTTCACTTACTCTTATCAATCGATGATGGCTTAGGTAATTATACACCTAGGCCACACTAACGGTAGACCCGTGACATCAAGTATAAACTCAATGAGATATCTACTGTTTCATTCGTATTAATATTACAGAGGTATCTCATTGATAAGTAGATATAATTTTTCGAGCGTTTCTGGAATGAATTGATCTAGTTAATGACATTCTTTTAAATCATGTTTGAAAGTAACTTACTATAAAGGATTAATATCCTATTGTAAAGCGACCTTGCCTGTTATAACATCTCGAATAAACACAGGGTTGTAATAACACAATACGAAGTATTATTATAAAACGAGTTGATTGTTGTAACATTTCAGGATGTTCAAGATCAGAACTATCGTTATTTTTTTCCAGCTGACATTTTGATCGTTTGTTCTTTAGTTTTATGCTTAAACATCAGTTATGTAACATTCTCTTTGTTCATAGATTTAGCTTAAACTACTTACTATGGTTTATGCACTGATGTGGCTGTGCCTACTTGGATAGGCCTTGCACAAATCCGAAACGCACGGACCAGTGCCAGCTCGCAGTAAAAAAAGTGCTGGCTCTGATGATTACGGTGCATTAGGTCAGAAATTTTATCTACTAAATTAGGATGATTCTTAGTTGCCTTAGCACTAGTTAGTTTCACGAGCACAATTGCATTTGATTCGGCCACCCCTCTTCCTGTTACCATCCACTGTTAAAATTCAGTGAAGGGTGAACATTCTCAATTCAATCCTCTTTCATTTGACCATATAACAAATTCCGGAAAAAATGAATATACTGCAGCCTATACATCCTTCCTCCTTTTCAGAATTTCCTCTCCGTCACTACGACGCACACCAACATCACTCAGGTATAGAAGGGAAAAAAGCACTGAAATCATGACTAACTGTTTTTTCAGTACCAACTCTCTCTAATGTGGCATCCCAAAAAATAAACAACAGTAATCGTGCTCGGAAACGAAAAGCTGATGAGGATGCTGACACTGGAATGTCAATTTCGCCAACAAACTCCCCACTTGCTTTTACTCCCATTTCTCTAATACGGCCTCAAAAAAAGGTTAAAGCTAGTAATATGTCTGGGCACTCTCTATCGATTCATCGACATCTTGAGACTTTAGATGCGTCATCTCTCAGAACAGTCTTACAAACAATTTGTGAGCGGCACCCTGATGTCAGCTCAGAAGTTATATCATTGGCCCCAAGGCCCTCTGTCCAAGCAGCTGTGGAGGTTCTATCAGGTTACCAGGAAAAGCTACGGGCTGCTTTTCCTTATGGGGGAAATCCTGGATCTGATTATGCGTTCAATAGAGTCAAGCAGCATTTGACTAGCTTGATCGATGCTGTAACTGAATTTACGCCTCATTATCTTCCACCCAGCGAAGAGCAAACTACTGTCTCCCTCTCTTATCTCGATTTTGCAACAAAGATAATCCATGAACTGCCGGAATGGGATAGCATTTCCAACCAACATTATAAAGAAAACGCTTACGATGAGATAACAAGAGCATGGGTTTTGGTTGTGAGCGAAGCATCGAAACGGGGCGGTGGATTTCAAATTCACGCAGGTGGATGGGATCAAATTCTCACAAAGCACAACGAACAAAGTAGAGGTCGAATGGAGGTAGCTATTAGAGCATTAGGATCTCACATTGGATGGATTGGTAATATTGTTGTGGGTAGTGAGTATGGCTCTACTTGTAATCAGCTTCTCAACGGCATGCCTAGATCAGCATTAGCACCAATTGTTGTCAGACAATACTAATTATATGAGTTGTGAAAGGTACAATAACCAGCAGGGATACACATTCTGTACATACGCGTGTTAAATGTTTGTGCTGATTGTTTTATCTCTTTTTTTAAAAAAAATATTCATTTGTTGTGTACTAAGTCTTTGGGATTTGACACAATGACAGTGTTTACAAACATTTTCAGATGATTCAACTTAAAATTCGGTACATATATGTCTCAGATAACAATTATCGATATTACTACATGATACATAATTCGATTCTTCCTCTTGAGTGGTTTCCTGAATCGTGAAATCAACCTGAGGAGATAATAAGCTCTGGGTTTATTAGAAATGTCTCTGTCTTGCATATATTCACCGCAAGAATAATGACTAGGTCTCGTTGGATTCGAACCAAGGATCTCCTTTCATAAAAAGTGAAGGCTCCCTGCCTTTACTTGGGTAGTGGAACGAGCGATATAACGCAGTACCATCCGACCCTGTATTGTTTCTCTAGAGTGTATTATCATTACACAAAGAAGCTCTTCTGAATGGAAGCCAAACAACAGCCACATATAAGTATAATAAATGCAATCAAAATCTATAAGAAGAATAACTTCAAATTTGGAGTCCATCTGGTATTCCCGATTTATTTAAGTGACCCAATCAGAACTTCTCGTAAAGAACGAACTTTATGTGAGGGCTGTAATGTACCAGCTATTCGACATACAATTTCAAATAAAAGAATTAAATTCTATTCTTTTTATGATTTGAAAATATAATAACACCCTACTTAATTAGATCTTTTCATATGCATGAGGTTAGTGTATCTAGTGATGTTTTCCTTTGCTTATAAGTATCACAGGCAAAAAGTCGCATATTGGAAAATGCACTTATCTACCAAAAATACCAACACATCAATGTCTACTAGAAATTAGCCTCGACTCCATAAAACATTTCTTTCTCACGCCAATATAACGAGCCCTCGATGAACGAGGATACTTTGGCTTAAGCCATATAGTGGTTCCTATGATTGATCACCTTCCTTACTTTGGGCGCTTTACATTATAACTTTTAGGTCTCATTTTGTACCAGGACTATCTCTAGGATACACTAAAGAAACTAACAAAAATAAGACATTATCATTAAGCGATTGCATATCTAGATTAACGACCCTAATGAATATAAATAATAGACATAAGTCCTTCTTACCAAGACACAACCACCGTTCTACTGTCCAAACCAAGATAAGTACCCATCTGACGATAATAAAGCACCATAGTAGCCATCAATTGAGGATCTAAACAATTAGGAACAAGAAGGGGAATTAGGTTCTAGGTTTAAATAGATTATTTATCTCATTTAGATTGAAATATAATATAAATTCCTAATCAGATGGGATATCTTCTGGTTACTTGTTTTGATTTCTTAAAATACATGTTCTTTTTTCTCATTTCAATAACTATCCTAAACATTTCTTATTTAATATATCGTATCTCTCATTGCTAGAGTCCACATTCTGAGAAAATTTCAGAATAAGAACTGGTATTTAGCAATATTTTCGAGATATCTTCACAAGATGGTCAAACTTAATAACATAATGATAGAAAACTTCCCTTTAAAAGTGGGTTTACATCAAGCATATAACTTAAGTCCTGCTATCAATTTTTGTATCTAATTATAAGAAATTTGAATATCTCCTGAATGACAAAATCAAGCAGACTAAGATTTATCTTCAAGCTAAGAGTGCCTATCATCCTATTTCAGTAATTGGAAATAGTTGTATTTGAAAAATGAGCAAGCATTAAAAAACAACACGACCTTAAAAAAAGACCTATCTCTCCTAATACTTCAGCCTTGTAACTATCCATGCCATAGTCTATCGTCAAAGAGTTACCAAGCGGTAAGGTAAAAATGAATGTGGAAGTATTGTCAATTGTAAAATACTGTGCAATTTGGCCAATCTTACTATTTTTACGTGTCTGGACAAGTCACTTGAGTGATTGGTCTCGGGAAATCGTAACGACCGTGCGTTCTTCATCAATCTTATTACATTATATCATCTGCGGCCGCTTACTATGCCCACTGCCTATTAACTCTAAACAACGCCCACTCAATTATGCAAGCCACAGTTACCTAGGTGACATGAACACAAAAATGTTGGTATCTATTTACATTAATCTTCTCTGACCCGTGCGAATATCATATGCAATAAAATCCACAATTAGACATCCTCAGTTTCAGAATTTGAACTCCTAAATTGACATAATTTCGAGTGCTCTTCTTGTCTGGTTGATACGTTTTGTCTGGTTAGAGCTCATTAATAGCAGAGATCTCATCAACGCCTTGACAGTTAAGATAATGGTTTTTTTCCTATAGAGTGTCTATTCTAAACCAAGGCTTATAAAGAGCCATACATTAGAGCTCTAGAAATATCTTAAGATTGAAGATAATTACATATACCTTAAAGATACGTCATGATTGCCTCATCAAAATAAGAATGTTTCGATGATAATTTAATAAGGCAAAAATTATAGATAGGCCTCGTCAGCTTAAAAGCTTAAAAGCTTTTATCTTACGCATATTTGAAGGGGTCTCTCTATCCACAAAACGCAATTGGTGCTGAGTTGCTCGAATTAGGAAATTGAGATTTTTTTGGTTTCAAAAAGATCAAATTTGCCTAGTCATCCAGCTACTGAATTTATGGGAAATGTTGTTACCATCGAGATGGACTTGGTGCTGATATTCAGTATGCATGCTCTCTGTGCAAATTTGGTAGAGCCTGTTGTACGAGTTCGACCGTCAGTCTTCCGTAAGTACCAAAATCTAGTATTTCTACCAATTACTCTACTCGGTTGTAGTCTGAGGTCAAGGAAATATTGTCAACATCTCTCGGCGCCTAATTCATCATCGACGATAAGTTTTTAGATCCCGTGATTACGAATTCTTTGGTAGGCTCTTTAAGTAGCCAAAGTATCCCATTAATTTGAGTTTCTGCTATAGTTGAAACAACTTAGTTCGTTGGCGGAGTCTTCACTGTTAGGAGCTGTGCCCAAGAAATAACTATGCTAGGAAATAGCCCAGCATATTATTATATAGTTATGCTCAACTAGAATTACTCATGCAATCGAGCATTAAAGATATGCAAGGCTGCATAGGTGTTATGCATGAAAGTCTAGAATAATGCAGAGTACCGCAGTAAGTAGGACGAAACCTATCTTTACCCACGAAATCATGTTGGCCCAATTCCCATGTTCAGAAGGGGCTTAGAGAGACAAAAGGTAGATATAGTATGCGACCGCGCATTACATAATTGATTTGGAAAAAAACTCATGGTCCTTAAGATTTCCTATGTGGAGAAGTGTACCGGGGATTCTTAGAAAATTCGAAATTACAAGACGCGTTTATCTGAACAAGCATTGCAAAATACCAATTACTGAAAAAACGCCCCCTCACGCTACGAATAATGTGTCTATACTAAATTGGGACCCTCAGATTTAGACTCTAATTTCTATCAAACTTGTCTTCGTAAAAAGTTGTGATCAAATTAAATTTTCCACGTGGGAATTAATAATCAAATACCCCTATCAAAAAGTATATTTTTTATTTTTATCAACTTTGAAGCTGAACTTCTCGATCAATATATTTTTAGCCACTGTTTAAAATCAATAGAAACATTCTCATATCAAATCTGTATTTTACAGGATTTTTCCAGCGAAAAAAAATTGTATCAGGAAAGTAGAGGTGGGATATTAAAAAAGGGTTATTTTTTAAACTAACATCATCATATTTGAAGACACATAAATATCAATTCTTGACTTTTTTTCTTCCTAAAAATTTGATGGTAGGAAGCAAAATTGAATGCAATAGTTGATTAACTTTCTAGCGATAAGATTGAACAAGTTTTGATGGTGATAATACGATATAATTCTGAAAAAGATGTATGTCTGAAAACTTTTGTGTAGTTTTGGATTATTAATGCTCAAGTGGAAAATTTAATTCCTATCAAATTTCGAGTCATCTAATGTTGGGGTAACGCATATACGCGTTTATATACGATTCTGGTATGATTAATATAGTGACATAAACTGTACGATAAGTTTGCACTTATTTTGCAAAAGTCAAACATTCACATTTAAATGAGGTTGACTGATTCGGAAAACGAAAATTATTATTCACTCTAATTGTCCTTAAATACTGTTGAGTCTAATTTAGATGGTATGTGGAGAGTTATACTATTTACAGGTTTTTATCCGTTTTTAATAAAATGTAAATAATGTCGTGATATTTTATAGACCTTCTGGCACCCCTGTAGTAATTACGCCGATTCATTAGATACATGCATGATCCCATGAACTATTTACTTATGTCATAATTCAAAGCTTATTCCTATTGAAAGGGTAAATATGCCAGAGTAATTCCATCCTAAAGTCAACTCAAGACACATACAAGACTAAATTATGAATAGAGTTGGCGATCAACACTTAAGGCCAAGAGGCAGAACTGGTCGCTGCGAAGAATCTGTGCATCAAGTATCGACATATACTGCCCAAGAGATCGCCACCCTACAATCTCGTCTCGAAAAGCAACTTGGCCCCGAATACTTATCATCTCGGTGTGGTCCTGGTGGACAAAAAGTACACTACCTAGCGGCGGAGAAATGTATTCAACTAGCCAATGCGGTCTTTGGATTCAATGGTTGGTCTTCGCAAATAGTTGACTTTCAAGTTGATTTCATTGATGAAAATCCTCAAACTTTAAAGGTTTCATTAGGGCTATCAGTTGTGGTGAGAGTTACATTAAAAGATGGAACATTTCATGAAGATATTGGGTACGGTCACGTCGAGAATTTTAAGGCAAAAGCAGCTGCTTTTGAAAAAGCTAAAAAAGAGGGAACAACAGATGCTTTAAAGCGAGCCTTGAGGAATTTTGGTAATGTTCTTGGGAACTGTATATACGACAAAGAATATCTTAGACAAGTTTCAAAAGTCAAGCCATTTTCACCAAAGTGGAGTGAGGATAATCTGTTTCGACATAGCAGCTTTTTTACTTCCACTAGTTTGAAAAATAAACCAGTGGCAGGAAATGAGACCGTCAATCCTATAGTTGACAGAGCCAAGCAGACAGAGTGTTCAGAAACTGGGCTAGCTCGAGAGGTTGACGGTAAATTTGCCTTACATAATTATGTCTTATGCTAATAAATTTAAGTTTCCGAAGAATTTTTTGAAGAAGATTTCGGAGACTTTGACGAGGCCGACTTCGGTGTTACTGATCCGGAATCTCATCCTGATGAAGTTTTACTTAGTGAGTCCGCACCGCTTCGAGACACGAGCTCGACAGATTCTCCATCGTTATCTCCTAATATAGGCGATGAGTCGAAAAACAAAAATACAGGAATAGTTTTGGGAGAAAACGCTTTACAGGCTTCATCTGTAGGCGATCGATCATTAGTTCAAAAACAAAATATATTATCAAGCGCACAATCACCAAAAATAAGTCATTTGAGAACCCCTAGCTTAGATGCAACTATAGGTCGAGATTTTGTCGTTCAAAATAGGGTAAATAAACAGACTTCTGGAAACCTTACTTCGGCAAATCGGATCCTCAATCAACCTAGCCGTACGAATAGCGGCAATCAAACTTCATCGTTAAACTCTCCAGAGCTAAAGAATAAAAATATTCACAATATTCCAAAAGATCACACTACTCCTAATACGCCAATCTTAAAATGTGGCTTCTATTCTGCTCGCGCAGCAAATATGTTTTCACCGACATTAAAAAATGAAAATATGTCCACTCTAGAGCCCCCCGATATCATACCTGACAATGCCCCTACCTTTAATCCTCATGCTGAGAGTCCAAGTATCCGTAAGACACCAGGTGTGGATCACAGGAGTAGTAAACCTTTGACCAAAGATCTAAAGCATATCCCTAATGCAAGCCAAGCTTCCACAGCATCAGTAATATTGGGAAGTAATAACTCTGGGGTATTCTCCAGTAGAAGTAACATACTTAATCCAAGTCTTGACAACGTACGTCGTATTGGAGCACCTGGGAGCCCTAGCCCCTCTGGGATGGGTATTAGCAAAGGAACAGGCTTCAAAATACCTATGAAAAGAACTACCGAATGCGGAACTGGACGGACTTTAAACGGACTTAATCGGGTCCCACTCGAAACGCTGAGTGCTAATACAAGTACGAATGGCTCAATGATTGATGTAAATGATCCTAAACGACAAAAGCTGCATAGCTAATGGCAAATTACGCTTGAAGCTCTCAGTACTTTAAAATTAAGTCTTCTTTGCTTAATACTGAGACTATATTTTTGTCTGGATTAAGTATCTAGACTGTATTATATTGCTCTTAACTTTCTGCTGTCCTACTTAGTTGACGAAGAGTGATCTCTTTGCGCATTCATCCGTATTATCTTCGCTAGCCACTTAGGATGGATGTAGAAACAAATTTAGCGGGGAATCTGAAAAGGATATCGTCAGCATTACAACATTAAGTCATTAAGAACTCTGTATGACTATAAAACGCAGTAAAAATATTGCTATATAGTCTATCGACGATATATATTTTATCAAGCTAATTGAATCGCAATTATTGCTTAAGTGAATATAACATAAGATGTTCCTCCCGAACTCTGACTGAATTTTATAGCTATGGGATCAGAATTTGGTCAATAAGTTCATATAAATTTGATCTAGCTTACTACTAGGAACTCGGAAACGCCCTCTACTTTTTTTAATAGTGGCTTAAAATCTGCCGGAAAATGATTTAATTTGGTAGCAATAGTCCCTCTACAAGGAAAATCAGTGCGATTCTTTCTTATTTTCTCCCATAAAAGTTCATAACAGTCGAGCCTGGAAATAATAGCTCTAAAATGCTAAAAAAATCACTCTTCACTTATCACAGCTTAATAAAAGTGCCCAAAAAGGCATTATATGCTAAATCATGAGAAATTAAAAATCCTTCTTTCCAAAGTATGGGCTGATTCATCTGCCTCCCTACAGCCTCTCGTCAATTTTGGCGTTCTATTGAGCTATATTGATTTCATTCACGATGACCTTTGCCAATACTCATTCGAGCTAAAGACTATCGCTAACGCTCAGCCGCTCTAAACATTTTGAAATCTTTACATTCGATCCACTTGAAATAAAAATCGTAAGCCCTCCTCAAAGCCTACTTCACATGTAGCTAAAGAAGAGAAAGGGAATTTTCAAAAGCATTATTACTTATTATGTGGCATTTAGAATAAAAAAAAGAATTACGAAAAATACTGTCTAGCGTAGATATGAGAGTGAGGCTCTACTGTTGGAGTATTTAAGAATAATATATTAACACTACGTAAATCTCTATTTTCCGCTAATCTTCTGTTTATTATTTTCCATCTTGTTTTTTGAAAATCTTCATATACTCTTGAGGTGATGTAAATTTTTCTTTTTAAAAATAAACGTACACAGTACAACAAGATCAGTATTCTTTGTTGTAAATTTTATGTAGGGAAGGAAACGGAGAATCTTTTTGCCTTACTGATTAGAATTTGTGAGCAAAAGCTTTTTCTTCTCGTATCTAATTCATAATGATTGAGTTAATGTAAAATGTGACACTCTGGGAAATATTTGACTAAATTTGTCTTTATTAAGGGAATACACATATCGTATCGTCAGAGTACTTCATGTAGAATGCTAAGCCTTGTTGGAACTCACTCATTTCTCAGCCCTGTTCTCATTTTACTATAAAAACGTTGCCTAGCTAACATGTGAGACAATTCGTTTTGCATAAAATACCAATGCATGTTTAAAGCCTACCTATGTGGATTACATCCCTGACGTTATAATCATATATATTTTAAAGTCTCATGGCTATTAAATAATTACATTTTACCATCTTTTGTTTTTTTCCAACCAAGAAACCTAGACACATAATTGTTAGATAAAGAGGTTAATTTCTAGAGTATTTCTTAGTACTAACAGCAGGCCGTCTCGGAAAAAGAATAAGTCTAGAGACTTGAGCTGCTTCAAGTCTCAAAAAAGATTAAATCTTCTGAAACTGGAGTGGTTGGGCAAAAAATCCACACTAAATTCACACAAAATTCACACAAAATTCACATTAGATCTCTACCACATATGGTAATTTTTGCTTTAGCGACGCCATTATACTGTGAATAATTCACAGTAGCCGTGAATTGTAAACAGTAGGTTAAGCTGGTAACTATTGTACTGTGAAAAAGGCCATCTCCAGCAAACCCCATCCACCAACTTTATGGTCCTATGATATTATATAAATTTAATTCGAAATCTTTCCAGAAGCTTATAGTTAGATCATTTACAAAATTTAAGTTTTGGTAAGAGATTTACTGGGGGGAAGGTTATTTTGTGTGGAATAAAAATTGTCAGTTTGTGGAATTTCCGCAACTTTTTCAAACTAGATTCACACTAGATTAGTAAGGGTATTTCCGATACACTAGTCCAGTTTGAGCTAGGTTGTGCTAGGGTGGGAGGCTGTTTTTCCAAGTACCACTCCAAACCACAAATGATAGTCTAAATAGTTAGGAAAATAAACGCGAAAGATCACGACTTCGGTACCGAACAACGTATATGAAATCTAAGCTTTCATAGGATTCTCTCAACAACACAATAATCCCATCGTTCTTTCAGTGATGGAGCTAAAGTATAGAGTTTTTGGTTATCAAATTAAATCCCCAAAAGAAAATTCATATTTGATAGACACAAATAAATACTACTGACATATAATCATATACTTAATCTTTCCTTTACATATCACAAGAAAGTGTATCATCCTTTAGGTTTTCTGAACCACTCTTATATTTCCAACTTTTCACTCCGCTCAACCTCCGGCTTATCATTATCTTTCTCGAAGCGGGCATTCTAAATCAAAACTTGACATGTTAAAGTATTTAAGGATAAGAGGCTCAGTTAAAGCATACACTATTATCGTAAAAAGGTTCTCTTAATTGCTCATACATTATTTACTACATATTATACCATCGGTATCTTAAAACTAGGAAAATTCTCACTAGATATAAGCCATCGGTCTACTATTCAAAATTCTGATGGCATCTAGATATATGGGATGAAGAACCCTTTATTCGTAATACTTAGTGAGTGGAGAAATACTGTAAGGTTCTTAAATAACTTTCATTCAAGTTATTCGAAGGCTAAATTCCGTACAATATTACCCAATCTCTGCCTAGGTCTTGTCCGATATAAAAATAGAATCAGGCCAATTGATGAGCTGATGCTGGCTGTTCTCCTTACTAGTCTTTCGTATTCACATAGGATGTGGGAAATACAGCCGATTTTTGGTGTATCTGAATCGAAAATCTCGCGTATTATGAATGGTGTCCACATACACCTTCATAAGCATTATTATAAATCTACTAATGAGTGGCATCCGATACTTTGTCATGAAAGGATTAAGCCATATGCACGTGCACTGATTCCATGGGACGGTTGAAGTCATGATTGGGGATGAATTGACGGTACGTCAATCAGAATATCAAGGCCTAGGAGATGCCAGCGATATTATTACTCTGGGTACAAAAAGTTAAATTATTAAAAATGCCAGGGAATCACGACTCCGAAAGGCCTAATACTATTTGTGAGTGGTCCTTTTCCTAGAGAAAAGAATGATGTTACAATGAAATATGATACTGGCCTACCTGCACGATTAGAAAAGGCATTTATCCTAATTCGAACCAACTTTCGTTTGATCTGAAACTCTATACCTCTGAAGGCTATAACCAGACTCCGTTCTTAATTGGAGACAAAGGCTACACGCAGTCTAGGGGTATAATACCCCTCTTTTCCAAGCAGCCACCTCTTACTCCAGAACAAAGCGCGTGGAACATAAAGATTTTAAGCATTCGCATAGCAGTGGAAAAATATTTTGGTCAAAGAAAAAATCTCAGGTCAACTTGTACGTGGGCGAAAGAGTTGCAAGTGGTATAACGCCCAATAGGAATATACTTTCCCTTATCTGTCTTTTTTTCGAATTGTTGGACATGCCTATATCAGCGCTCCACTGTGGTTGAGCGTTTTCCTAGTATTGATATGTCATCGCTGGATGAATATCTTCGAGATCCAACATACTATGAAGATTAGTGACCAATTTAGGTGTGATAACATTTAAGCTAAAGGTATTCAGCATTTAAGGTGCTTAAATTCTTGATTCACTTATTAAACACTTATTAAATTTGAAGTTTGTATTTTAAATATTTTAATAAACATCAGAATGCTCTCCTACCTCAATTTAATCACGATTGCATATTGTTTTGTTACACTTTTATCATATTTACCAGCCCCTTTATACCAGCATCTAAACATTCCAGTTTTACATATTTTTGAGCTCGAGTATACGTCCTTCATAAAAATTTACCGAATTCCAGAAAGCTTAACTCGTGGGCTCATATTGGTCACTTAGTCTAATATGACTCAAAAAAAATATTTTCCGTATCTGGATCCCTGAGGAAAATAAAGTGATAAGAGCGAGAGAGACACTTTCGACGATAAGAAATTTTGAAAATCCAATTGGTCTAGACATAAGTGAGGCTCTATGTGAGTCAGCTGACAATGTCATACAAGTCATAGACACACCAGAATGGAATGACTGGGATCCCGAAACATCTATGGTTGAAGATCAAGAAATCATAAGTGTACTAACAATTCCACATCCTTAAATAAAATACTTGGGCAAAATCATCCACAGGCGACACCCGTCAATTTCAGACTTGCACTCGTGCCTGTGGTAATTGTCTCTTCAAAAATAAACATCTAATAGTTCTATTTTATGTAGATGACATAATCGTTATTTATCACGAAAGAGATATCGCAAAGGCTGATTCGTCTTAAGATATGTTAATGTAAACATATGAGACTAAGCCAATTGGTCAAATTGATCACTTTTTAGGAATCCGAGTGATTCGAGATGATGACCAGCATTTGGTTGGTTTGGGGCTCTTATAAAGACAAAATAGCGAAAGAATTTAACATTAGTATTGCATCCGGAAAAGTTTTATCAACTCCTCTTCCATCAGGCGTATTGTATCCAAATTCCAATCAAGTCACATATAGAGAAATCCAAAGGTATCAATTATGAGTCGGAAAATTAACTATCCCGCCGTAGTCACAAGGCCAGATATTGCACAAGGTATTGAGGCTAATTGAATCTAATTCAATGACATTATTAGTAAAAGCATTGAATGTTTGAACTGAGATAGAGGATGAGTCTTCATATGTATTTAGATAACTTAAACAGAGACTGAAAAGGACATAGAAATTGATATTTTCTCATCTTCATTCTTCATATCTAGCTCCTTTAATATCTAAAAATATAACTTTTCCTGTCGTATGCAATAGTTACGAAGATGCAATTCTCAATGAGTCTGAAGCCCTCACTGGCAATCATTTATTGTAAATCAATACTGATTCCGGTACCTTTCATAATCTTTATAATACAGGGGGGAAAAAATTTGGCTGATAATTTGTATTTTAAAGGCCATGATACCGTATTGCGTAGCGTTTCGTCTGAGTCAAAGCAAGTGGTAACAATAGAGACTAGAACGTCATTTAGATTTATGTCCCTTTGAAATTTCAAAAATAGCTTCTATCTTTATCATCTAAAGCAGTAAATGAAGAAATTACACTTGATGTATCGAAATTTTCTCTCCATAACCATCTACATCATTATCACAGAGGGTTCTCTTCAACCTCTATTCGTTTGCATAGTCGTCGCTATAGAGTTGGAGACGTGAGAATGTTCCTTTGCATGCACAAACCTATGGAACTTCTCCAAAGCAATTTCTGGAACTTGTAATCTCCTGATTTGTTGATTAATAAAATACTAATTATTACATTAAATCTGGTCCAATTTTTCATGACTTTTACAATGAATGAGCCAAAATAAGGGCTGTAAGATTGAGCGGGTTTAAACCCGTAAACAACCTACTTCAAATCCTCGAAAATAATGGCTTCTGGCATAAGTATATTAAGGACAACAATGATTGACTCAAGACCTTAGTTTTTGAATGTTCAGGTCTGGTTGAAATTTATAAAGAAGCTGGACATATGCAAGTTGTTAATTGCACATGTAAATCCAAAATCTACATTCCTCTATTATTATGTATGTATTAACTTTATTACATGTATATTTCAGACATTCCCTATGACACGCTATCTATTGGCTGAGGATAGTAAATCCGACTATTACTTTACCCTGATATGCTTAAACAATATTTTTGAAAAGTTAAACTTGGACTATGCTGCAGTAATTTTTCATAGTAGAGATGGAGCAGAGATGAATGCTTAGAGGCCATATCCCCTAACACTCCAACAATACCCTGTACACGGCGTATGAATACTGATATTGAAGTGAATTCTATGGAAAAGCTTGGAAAGATATCGATTTTCACTGGCGGCCGTTAGAATCAGATCAAGCTTTATGGAATTTTATCATCGGTGCATTAATACTATAGGTGAAGTAGGGTTCAATCAGACAAGAAGCTTTTTTTTTTTTTTTTTTTTATTAAGCTTGTGTAATTGCTTGTATAAATATTCTTTAATTTATAGAGAGATTTTATTATGTTTTCCTACTCATTAAGCATAGTAGAAATATGTATCGTATCTTGAATGACAATTGCGGCCTCACAAGACAAAATGTGAGAAGGTTTAGACAGATAGACTCATGCCTCATGGCTTTTGAGCAACGTCACCAGCAGAAATTGTTTTGATCAACCAGCTCATATTCATGACATCGATACGAGAATATAATTTGGAGTGATGCATAGATCTCCGATAGGAACAATTTGTACTTACTGTGTTTGCTCAGTTTGTTTGTTTGTTTGCGGAGAAGTACAAATAAATTTGAGCCGAATAAAGACTTTAGTAACATATAAATAACACACTTTCCTCCGTGTCCCATGTGCGATAACTATTATTTACATTCACATATCTATCTATGAAATTCAGCACTTATACCCATACATAATTATCATTAACCCAAAACCTTCTATAATGTTATGAAGGTGACTTTGTATCCATAACAAGCTCATAGTTTTGACAGGTTATGAGCCAGGGCGCGCTTTCAATGAAATAGAACGTCTAGCTAATATAAAATTACATAGATGTCTGATAACGAATCCAAAGTCGTACTCAGCCAAGGGGTCAGTTTGGGCAAATGGATTGCTGACTTACAGTCAGCTTTAGGGAGATGTCGATGGATCGGTCACGTTTTTCTCGACATCCACGGGATTATAACTGTCTTATCTCCAGTCATGTCAAAAAGGGATATTAAAAACACCTACTAAATATTTTATCGGAAATGAGATATTGTCACTAACTAATAGTTGGTCTGGATTGTCACTACGCCACTACGCCAATATAATTTAAGCAATGGTTCTAACGATTCCTCGCCCAAGACACTACCAAAAGTCCATAGCATAGACCCAAGCGAAAACAAGTTTCTAGGTTCCCAAGACAAGATTCCAGAGTCCAATGAAGATTAGACATTTCTCATCACCGGAGTATTAGTCTATGCAAGAGGAACTGGAATATACGTACCTTCTACAAGATAATTCATCGTTGTGAACATAATCAATCGCTTTCAAAATCTATTATTTTCTGCAGCTTAAAAAAAATCCTCTTTGAGATGCAAAATAACAATCTACGTACATAACACAAAATAACACTTTTACATTAATTTGAATTGTTAAACTCCTGTTGACTTTTCATGTCATGTGATGTTGTGCTGGGGATTAGCCGAGGCCAAGAGACAAGGGTAGCAAACACTGGGTTCCGTTATAACGATAGAATCGTCTCGTTAAGTCCATCAGTCATGACTAGAAACAAACAGAATTCTCAATAGAAGGTGTTATGGTAGAGAGGATGGATTACTGGAACTTTCTATGAATCAAACTTAGGATTGTTAGGGATGGTATTACCAACTCATCTGTGTATATATAGCACCAGCTCTTCGTAACTCTTAAATCTTCGTAGTTATCTAATATAAGCATTCAGCATACAATTAAAGAGTACTTAGTTGTTCATATTAAAGCCTCAAGCCAATATAATCTGCATAAGCTCTCACCTTTACAACATGTGATGATATCCGCAAATAAGGTTTGTCCCAGAATTTACGGGGCTAGGTATAAGCAGGGTGAGCACGGGCCAGGCACTAAATCCACGAGAAAGATCGACACCCTGTTTTCACTAGAGTTAATCTCGATGCTGGAATCTAGCAGGGATTAGCTTTAGCGCTATAACACTTCTGGACTTGTTCCCTAACTTCAAAACGTCTTGAACACGTTTGTATGCCTATGTTATCGGTCTAAATTTCTTCGTGCGATAGTTATGTAAAAATCTAATGGTTTACAAGCCACCATATGATCATGCTAGTTTTAATATAGAAAACAAAGGATTGAGTAAATGAGACTGTTTTAAAGATGAATCCACCATAGACACCTCCACAATCACCAAGCTCTCATAAATATGCAAAACGTTTGACTCGGGACAGATGCATACAGATGAGTTTGACACCAAAAAATTGCTTGGGCACCATTTTAAAAAATTGTCAAGTGAGAACCTTAGCTCAAGAGGGTCTTACATACAATATGACTACAAAACGACTTGATATTACTCATAGACAAGTTCGATACGCTATGAATGCTGCAAGGCTCACTCCTAAAAATTCCAGTTACGGATCCCATCTCTTAGTAGTGCACATATGGATGAAGTAAAAAAATTCGATGACTCCCTCTGTAGAAGGCTATCAAGTCTCTTACTTTGAAATGTCTATTTTAGTCTTCTCTTACCTGGGTGTCAGTAATAAAGTAATCGAAATCGAATGGGAAATGAAGAAGGGAGGTTATACTCGTCGGGTCGCCGCTTCGAAACCTCGTCTTTCATTAGAAAACTTGAGAAAGCGATATTGATTTGCTAGAATTTTTTTTGTTTACTGGGAGAAATAGGATTGGATGCAAGTACCCTGGACAGATGAAAGCTGAGTGACCAACGGTAGGCACATAGGATATTGGATCACAACAAAGGTTAGTATTACCTTCAAATAATTCCTTAATTCAAGTTCTTAACCTAAGCCCTTGACTTAGCCAGATGAGGTCTACGGCATGACAAGTGTCAGTAAACTTAAAAGGCGAATTGGATGGATCTTTTGGGGATCTTTTTTGGGCGGGTGAGAAAGGACCTTGCTTGTTTTGGGGATAAAATAGGGCTCAATAACGGCAGAACGCTATAGTGAGGGGATAGTAACTCTCATTCATGGCATGGTCTCATTGAGAAAAGATATAGTGGTGATGCAGGATAACGCTCCATGCTATTCGGCGGCCCGAACGAAGCGAGAACTGAGCGAGAGAAATCTTTGTCCTCTCGAATGGCCAGCCACCCTATTCTCCAGATCTTAATCCGATTTGGCACATGTGGAATCTGATATAAAAATATATATATATATATATATAAATTCAAAAAAAAATATCCAGATGTGATTGAAGGAAGGCAGAAGATTAGGAAGGAAACACGACTTATGGTCAAGAAGCCTAGGATAATGCAGTAAATGAGGACAACTTGAGAAGTTTATGTCGAATCAATACCCCCCCCCCCCCAAAAAAATAATTCAGGCTGTGTGTGATGCTGGTGGCGTACATGTAAAATATCATGGGTGTTCTAATCACACAGTGCATGTCATGTATTTTATCAGTTGCATAACTGTTATTAATTGATATTATGTATTTCATTACATTCATAAGTAATAATTCTAAACTTTTTATCAAGATAGTAGACAGAGAGACGAATTCATCATCGTCAACTTATTTTATTCTTTTTTCACTATATAAATATTTAGAGTTTTAGCATTGAACTATTCGTTAATGATACCAAAAATAGGTGAACTTAAAAGTCTATATATCCTCATTATGTAATGTACATAATGTGAAATGGTTTTCTCTCAAAACGCCTATCAGCCATCCTTAGCTTTCTGCCTTAAATATCTGATCTGTATATCAAACGCCCCATTTTAAACCCCAATCCAAAAACAGAGAAGCAGTATTATTGTTTTTTTCATTCAACTATTAAAACCGCTGAAGGAAGTAAGCCAGCCTCCCTAAGGGTCATACTGAAGTCTAGAGTTCCACTAAATGTTTTTCTAGGAAATGTTGTTGTAAATTTTGAGACTGACACTCCAGTCTCAGCTTGAATTTGCTGTCCCAACTCGAATAGGGTCGTTTCGGCTGGGAGTGTTTTGGTTAAATTTCCACCTGATGTTTGTAGTCGAAGTCTAGCTTCAGTTGCAGTGGATTTGGCAGGTGCTGTTTTCTCCTCTATACTGGAAGGCTCCGCTTGTGTAGGTAGACCATTACGTACGGCTTTTTGTTCCTCTGCCTTTTTTCTACGTGCCTCTTTGTCAGCTGCAATTTTTTCTTGAATACGTTTCTTGGCGGCAATATCGTCAAGCTTTTCTTGCCGCTTTTTAGCAGCAGCTTTCATTTGTTCTTGCTGAGCAAGTTTTTCTTTGGCGTCTTGAACCTCTCTAGTAGATTTCATCCGAATTTTCTATTAAGAATTAAAGTTAGTTTAGCACCGCATAGAAGCCTTAGAAATAAGATTAAATAGTCTCACTTCATTCTTCTTCTGTTCTTGTTTGTCAATTATAGCTTGTTGGGCTTTTTTCTCCCTATGTTTAGCCCTCAGTTCCTCTAACTTTGCAGCTTTCTCTTCCTCAGTTAGAGGAGCAATTTCTTCAGTTGATTCTGAAAAGTTTTCATGACCACTGTAATAAGAATTAGTTTAGCTTTTGTCACATGGTTTGACACGACCGATCGTACCTGAGTCGGTTATGATTTTGAACGGCCATCATGCTTCTTAACTTTTTCCCGCAATCATCGCATACCATGGATTTGGCAACTTCACCCGTTTTGAGAGGGGTGAGATCAGCAGACGAATCATTTGACTTATCCACAGAGCTAAGCTCTTCCATGGTCTTGTTTTCATTTTTATTGAGCCATTCAAGAGCATTTTGCACTTCTAAAGTCAGTTAAGATTTACGAATTATGGAGAGAATTTATACAAGATCCGCCATTCTTCAAAGCAAGTTGGGCTCGGTCTCTCGGATAACCAAAAACAAGAAGGTTTTCAAGGTCTGAAGAGCCCATTATGATATTGGAAGTCAGACTATGAATATTTTGATCTCGTTGAGATTCTCCGAAATTGTATCGTTTTATGCACACTCCCAAGTAGGCGTAAATCTTTAATCAGTCATTGATTAAGCATAAGGTGAATAACCAAGCTGTATCTAGCAAGAAGCACTGTGTAATTCATTGCCATCCTTTAGCAAATCCATTGTTCACTGGCTCATACAACCCCACTACCTGACCTGGCTAATGAATTTTAGCTAGGGAATTGAAAAATACTATAGATCGCTGATTGGCTGATACTTAGGCTTAACCAATAGCTGCTCTGAAAATCTTTTCTTGCCGTACTCTATTGTGATGGCTATGAAGTCATCGAAACAAGGATATTCCGAGCTAGACACGTGGGCTTGTAGTATCGATTATCACAATTATCACAGTGGGAGATTAGATCCTATATAGAGCGCGCGATTAGATGAGCCCAACTCAATTTATGCAATCGCTTGATTTATGTT
Source organism: Oidium heveae (assembly GCA_003957845.1). Classification (NCBI taxonomy): domain Eukaryota; kingdom Fungi; phylum Ascomycota; class Leotiomycetes; order Helotiales; family Erysiphaceae; genus Oidium; species Oidium heveae. Next base: position 67,243 of record QVIK01000223.1, read on the forward strand.
TCACATTTACGCATTCACCACTAACATAGATTACTAAGCTTTTTGACTAAGAAACCTACTCGGGGGAACATCCATGTAAATTTAAAGGAGAGGATAAGATACCTTAGCCCCTCAGCTACAAAGCAGTGGTCACAAAGCAAATAACAAAATACGCGTATCGTATTATTCACCTGTGAAATACCGCGCAACCAATGATGGTATCAATCATTGTTATTTCTCAAATTTTCATAGTACATTTGATGTATTTGTAACATATTCCACGTTCTATTGTCTATTGCTTTATGCCTTTTAAATAAGCAGCTAACTACATGTCCAAATAGCAAAAGATGTAAAGGACATGGCATGTTGCCGTGTTGTTTGTTTCAAGTGCATATGACGTTTCAAGTTTACACAGCATCTCTAGACTATGTTTAAATATAGATACAATTCCTTCTATATAGTAGCATAGCTTTCCTTAGTTAGAAACTCATAAGAATTTAATCTTTTATCAATCTGAATGAGACCTTTCTATTCCACTTCATATCATAACTTTCATAATCAAGAGGTTATGAGCCCGGCTGGTCACGCATTTATCACAAAGATTAAAAGCGATTTCCAGCCTCCACATCTCGCCGGCGACAAAGGGCAGGCATCGAGCAAGAAGTCTGTTGTGACCCCTGTGGAAATTCCTGACGGTGCTTTGATATAGGAATTGAAAGATCTCGGCATCAACTAGTGTCACCCTCTCAAACAAATGTATGATACGATGAAATTTTAAAAACATTTAAACAGCAATCTAGTGCAGCGGCTTTACCGAAGTTCATCGACACTGTGACGGGATAGTTGTTTAACGGACGTCGCACATTAACAATGCCACAATATATTTATATTTTTCTATGGCTACTTAATTCTACATAGAGACTACAATATATAGTTATCAGAATCTTACGAGTGATCTGTTTCCCAACCTCCCTAAATCCACGAATGGATTAAGATCAAATATAAAGTGACCTCGCAAAGTCACATGACTACAATTTATACGAGGCTGGGCCTAAGCAAGAGCCCAGCCACCAAACCACGGGCAAAGCCCATAAGAGACACAGATTGTGACATATACAGATNCCTCGCAAAGTCACATGACTACAATTTATACGAGGCTGGGCCTAAGCAAGAGCCCAGCCACCAAACCACGGGCAAAGCCCATAAGAGACACAGATTGTGACATATACAGATACAATGGAGACATACACTTCAGACGAGGTTTGTCAAGAGATAGCATTGTATACTAGGCTCGAAATGCAACTCGAACACCATAATGTCAGAGACGCTGTGCCGTGTGCTGCTACAGTTGTCATAAATTCATCCGTGACACTACACAATGACGTTGTAGGCGAACTAAAAAGATCAATACACAAGAGACTGCGCAGAAAACTGTTGTGATTGTAGATCACGTGTAAATAGTTAGCACAGACCATGGCCTGTTAGCGTCACCATATATCTCAACTGTTTAGGATAGATGAA